>SRPV01000830.1:0-13438 GCA_018360135.1 Claviceps sorghi | reverse complement strand
AAGTAAGACTAAGCTATTATATAACCTTCTTACTTATAACTATAAAGCTATTATATCTATTATTAACCTAGGTTTAAAAAAAAAAGAAACTATTATAAAGGAATAAAATAAAAAAAGGTAGTAATTTTATATTTTATTTTATCTTATTATACTCTTACTATAACTAATTTATATAATAGTTAATATAATAAATAATACTATTATTACCTTTATTACTAAGACTTAAGTAGTAAGGCTATCTTTTTTTAAATTAAAGCTATTAAACTTACTTATTATATTCTTTTTAAAGACTTTATAAACCTATACTACTATTATATTTATTAAGTAATTTAATAGTAAAAGGTAATACTACTAAATAAAGTACTTAATAACTTTATAATAAAGGTATTAACCTATTTACCTTTACTATTAGTATACCTTTAGTATTACTTACTTAGCTTACTTAGCCTTTATTAAGAAACTAATTTTATTTTTAGCTACCTTCTTTCTTAACTTCCCCTTTTTATCTATTACTATTAAGAAAAAGGCTAAGTTAATATTAATTATCTTTATATTACTATTCTTATTATAGCTAATATAGCTAAAACGCTTTACCTTAATATATTTTTTAAAGTAGTATAAGTTAATATTAAGTATAATACTATAGTAATATTTAATAGCCTTATAATAGTTATTATAAGGGATATTATAACTTATATAGCAGTTCTATATTTATTTATTAAAAGCTATATAAAGTTTAAATAGCTTTACTATATTTACTTAATTAATACCTTTTATTAAAACTAGCTTCTATTTAAAATAAATATAAAAGTCTATAAAGTGTTTATTAATATATTATTTAAGCTAATTTAGCTTTAAAACTATATATTTCTTTTAATAAGAGTTTATAAATATACTATTAAAATAAGTAAAGAATTACCTTAAAATATATATAAAGGTATATTCTAACTTAAAGAAAAGAGTAATTTAAGCTTAAATCTTTAGCTTTAAGTTTTAATAGATTAAAAACTATTTATTATAGTTATTACTAATAAAATTAGAATTAGCCTTAAGCTTATATACTATTAAGCTTTATTAGGCTTAAAAAAAGGCTTTATTACTATTATAAAGAGTTTTTATTAAAAGTAGTTTATATTTAAGCTACTTTTACTAAAGCTTACTTAGTATTATATTATATAAAGCTAGTATAATATTATAAAATAGCGTGCCTATTATAGCTACTTAAAGGTATATATTTTTTAATTATATATCTTATTATATAATTCTCTCTTAAAGGTATTAAAGTTTCTATATACTCTTTAAAAGTATTATATTATTACTTTAATTTAGATTTATTATAATTCTTATATTTATTAAAAAGGTAAAGGATATTAATTATTATAGTTTAGCTTAAAAGGCTATTACTTTTTAGTAATAATAGTATTATTAATATTCTTAAGAGAGAAGGAGAAAGCCTTTCTTCCCTTTACTATATATTTAGCTTATATATAATATAGATATATAAGAGCGACTTTAAGTAAGCCTTATAGGCCTATAAAGGGCCTATAGAGGGAGCGCTTAGAATCCAAGCCTAAAGCTTAAATCCATCACAATATAGAATAACAGCAGGGAGTATATAAGTGTAGCCTTATGCGCACTAAAGGGATACAATACATCCCTTAAATAATTGTAAAGAGGATATAAGCCCCTCTTCTTAGCAAGCCTAGCATATAACCTAGTAGGTAAGTAATAGCTAGGGCATTTATATAATACTATAGGTATTAACTAGCATCTAAAAATACCTATTTATATTAATAAATAAAGTAGTATTTAATATACCTTTTCATCCTAGCTGATATATATAAATATAATCTCTAAAGCAATCCTTAATTAGCCTAATCAGCTCTATAAAGTCACGGTTTTATAATCATTCGAGGGTTGTGCTGTATACTACCTTTTATAGAAATGCTCTTCAAGTAAGCATCGACAGGTGCTATATGCATGTACATGTTGGCGCTAATATGCAGTGTGACAATGTGACAGCGGGAGACTGGAGCTTCATTTCTGCACGAGAAGAGATGCAAACTCATCCCCTCAAGCTATTACCCGTCCCCCAAATATATAAAGGGAAGTTCTGCCTACTCTCAAGACCGCTTATTCTCAACCAACACATCGTCTTGTAATATAAATTGCTGAACTACTATCATCAATATGACCGAACGAACCTTTACTTTACGACACCTTCTTACTCTGCCAAAACCATCTCTGACTTCCGGCAAAGATTCTAGGAAACCTTCGAGCGGTCCTTGGCCAGAAATTGAAGACAATCTTTCTATCTGGGAAGACTTCGACCTGAAGAACCTGAATGAAAGCTACGGCCACATTCTTGATCTTCCTACCGGAACGTCAGAACTCCCTGACGCAGGCCAGGTGCTCGCCGGAGTCACAGGAGTTGTCATAGACTCGCCGAAAGATGTCCGGCTTTTAATTGCCTGGAATAGCGGCATAATGGAACGGACCCTACCATTCACCCTGTCACGTCTCAGTTCTAAGTCAGGGCCTGTGCCTTGCCAATTGGTGTCAACCTTCGAGAGGTTGAATAAGACTAAATTTCCCTGTGGCACGATGATGAACGCTGACCACTTGATTTTGCTCAAATATCGGAACCAAATGCTAGTGCCAGATAGTACCACAAGTCTAGTGGCAGGCCTTTGCAAGCCATGTGCGATGTTTGACGTCACAGAGCTCGCGAATGTGAAAAGGGGGCCCGCCCGCCTTGTTTGGCCTTTGAGACAGCTTGCAAATCTCTGCAAGTTAGCGAATACTCGATACGGCTACATTCAGACCGAACAAGAGCTGGTGGCTTGCTGTTTTAGCCCTCAAAACGATACGAAGTGGAAGTTGGCGTTCAAGACAGTCTCTTGGATCGCGAGCGGCGATCAAGATCTCACCACGGATCTTGCCTTGTGGTGGCTTTGCGTGCTCGCATTATCTGAAAAAGTCGGCGCTTCATCATCGAGACCCTCTGAGTGTGATAAAGATTTCTGGAATGTGGTACAAAACGCGAACGAAAGGGATGAATCAAGAAGTCGTTGGCAAGGAGGTTCAGCACCACTCTCAAAAAAGAGTCAAAGCTGACGGTACAAAGGACTCTTCGCTCCGCAGGTAGATAGGTAGTTTGTCTGGTATCATGGAACAATAGCATACTCTTCCGCGTCAGTTGAATTTGCCTCATTCAAATCCGACACATTGCGATAAAGGGGGAACTCCGAGTACAACAGGTCTGATTCGTGGGCAGTAGCTGGACTTTCCGCCCATGACTTTTCTGTCTGGAATTTATCCAATATCGACACAATCTGAAAATCTGAATCGCGCCACACGCATTTCCTTCCTGACGTTAATTTTCATCTACTTGACCTTGACTTCCTACCTTGACTTTTTCGGAATCTCCCATGAATAAGATCTTGCTGGAGCAACAGGAACGTCCTCGAAATAGGTGTAAACAGCTCGTTGGCGGCGAAAACGTACATGTCCAAAGCATCTCTGCTCCGTTTGCCCCGTTTGCTCCGGTTCACACAGCTCGGAGGGCTCAGAGCCTCAGATCGTCGGAGTGATGACGTAAGGACGTGTCACGTGACTGAGGGGCGGAGGCAAGAAGCGAAGCCGCTTTCGACCAAAACCAAAGCTCAAGGGCAACCTGGCAATTGAACGGCAATTTTTGGCACACGTCGCCCTGGCTTGCGAGACTGCTTGCTCATAACTCTCTGCCCAGTCTCTGTACTGCTGAGACGGTCGCCAGTTGGCATTCCAGCACACGCAGCATGTCTTTCTTCGGATTCGACACCGGCCCTCGCGCTGGTCGTCACAACACCGCTGCACCTGGCTTTTCGCAGGCTCATGACCCTTTCGCCGGTCTGTCAGGGCACGGGGACGAAGATGATGCTCTCGACTTTGAGGACACCTACGATGGATTGGGCGACCAGCTCGAAGAAACGGGCGATGCGTTCAACGATGACACCTTTGGCGGAGACACCACGATCGCGGGAACCGTGGGCAAGGAGTTTGACTTTTTCGGACAGACTGCCAAGGTAGCCGATGCCATCGAGGAGGAGCACCTCCGATTCAACCGTCAGCAACCTGCATCAAGAACCAACTCGACGTACGCCCAGCCCTCCGCTGCGCCGTCGCAGCCGACCTCGTACTATGCGCATCAACAACCTGCCCACAAACCGGCTCGTACTGGGTACGAAAAGTACCGGGAGGAGCCCATGCCCGACCTTCACGTTGATCAGAGCATCTGGGGCATCGGGCCGGCCGAGACTGCCGCGTCTCAACCTCGCGAACCCGCTTCGCAAGCTTCATCCGTCCCGGCTGGCCGAAAAATCATGAGTCTGGAAGAAGTAGAGGCTTCCATGCGCAGCCAAGCTTCCAAGTCAAGCCAGCCACAAGTCCCCTTTTCGGATCCTGCCATCTTCCAACAACGACCCCTTACGAGCTACATAGGAACCACGCAATCTCTGCAGCAGCAGCAGCTACAACAACAACAACAACAACAACAGGCAATTTCTGGTCACGGTCATCCCGTCACCAACTTGCAACGTTCTTCGAGCACCCAGCCCCAACAACCAGAACGAATGCTGCAAACACCGCCGCAGCAGCACGCCCCCTCCGCCGTTCAACCCATCTCCATACTACAACATCCAACTCGTGGTGCGGGAGACTCCCCTGTTGCCGGACTGTCTCGTTCCTACGGCCATCGTTCCCAGGCTTCTATTCCTGGCCTGGCTCAGCTGCATGCTCATCCTCATATTACGCAAATGTCAGAAGACGAGAAAGCAGCCTTCTTGGATCAGGAAACGAAGCGAGCGAAGCGCAACCACAAGATCTGGCTTTTGTCCAAGGACAACGGCCTGATGACGCCTCAGGACAAGAATTTCATCACCAGGATCCAGCTGCAACAGCTTGTTTCTGCTACTGGGAATACTGGCGACCAGAGCTCGGATACTTCCATTGCGGAGGACTTCTACTATCAGGTCTACAGCCACATCAGAGCTGGCCAGAGACAAAATCCCAGCCAGCCTCTGAGCAACTTTGCTCAGACGTACCTGTTCCAGACCGGGGGCCGTCATGGAGGCATGCGACGTCACGGCCGACCTGCGGAAAACCACATCCAGCGAATGGAGCAGCAGGTACAAAGAGCTGTCGAGGCTGCAAAGAACAAGCCCAAGAATCCGCAGCTCGTCATTGCCGGGAGCCTGGGCAAAATTTCGTTCAGCAATGCGAAGACCCCCAAGCCCCTGCTTAATATCAAGCGTCCCGAGAGCGAAAGCCAACGGCCGAGCAACGGCAAAAAGTCCCCGCACGGGGAAGAAACTGTTTTGGATAGGAAACGGATTTTGAAGAACGTGGAGAAAGTGTACGACACCTTGATGAAAATCGAGGACCACGTCCGTCTCATTCCGCCGCCGATGATGAACGCTTCGGATCTTGAACTGGACGGGCAGCATCGAGATTGGGCAGTCACTCTGGAAGCCTACAACTTCAAGCTATGGCAGGAATTGAAAGTCCATGAGCCCATTGGCGCAACAGTCCCTCACCCTTTTATCGCTTTCCTGTCCTGCGCAAAGGGCAAGAGAGCCGTCCCACGCATTTTTCCCCATCTCACCTTTGAGCAGCGAACCACCATTTTGACCATGATTATATACCACCTTGACCAGCTTGACGTGGTCCAGGGAGCGGCCATCACGAGCGGCGAGACGGACCTGAACTCACGCATGCGCGAGAATATTGAGCTGTTCATCTCCACGGTGATGCCGTCCCTGATGCAATACTTTAACGAGACGGGCCTGGATATTGTCGACGGCGTGTTGCACTTGATTGCGACGAAGCTCGATGTGGATTTTATCTCCAGAACCAGGATTGGCGTCTCCATGCTTACGCTCATCCTAAGTCGCGCTGTGCTGTTGAAACAAACGGGGGCCGGCAGTCCCGAGCAATGGGAGAAATGGTACGACGCGCCCAAAAATCCCTCCGCACATGAGACAACCCCCACGGGCAAAACACGAAGAACAAGGCACACTAACGTGATGACTCCAGGGACCAAACGTTTGAGATACTCTTCAGCAAACTCGAGCCGTCGTTGCCGTACATCTTCCCCGGAAGCGTCAACGCCAGCATCGATGTCTATGTCTGGCAATTGCTCGCCGCCATGGGGGTTAGCGCCTCCCATGATCAACAGACCCGGCTCGTGCTTGCCGTCAAGGACCGTGTCCTGGACACGGTGTCCATGTCCAAGACGCTGCCGCCGGCCATGGCTACGGAGCGGCTTGGCAGTGTGAACCTTTTTATGCGAGCGATTGGTTTGGATGTGGAGCTGTTGCAGTGAGGGAAGAGGTGCAGCGGAACGTTTTTAAGCGGCCATGGTTCTGGATGTGAGTTGTGGAGTGAAAGAAGGCTAGCTCTGGAAACCAGGGATTCATGACGGTGGCGAGGAGAGGAGAGATGTGAATTGGGAAGGCGTTTCTTTCCAAAAGCTGGTTGCCGAGGGGCAAGCCATACCCCTTCTTCTTCTTCTTCTTCTTCTTCTTCTTCTTCTTCTTCTTTTTGGTCTTTGTCTCTTTGTCTCTTTCTTTTTTTGCGTACAGTTCGTCGTCTTTGACAATCAGCCCGCAGGGGTCTCACAAAACGCGTGAGCGGCGAGCGGCCGGTACATGTCTGGGCAGGCTTGACTGTGAACCGGCAAGGTGTTGGAGACGTGGCCGGCGGACGAGATGACTGGGAACGAGAAACCGGGCCAGCTGGCTACATTATGGGAGTTTGGGGTCGAATATCTGCCGTGTCTCGAGTTTACATATTCGTATATAGTCCGATTGCGTTGTGCTGTAGGCGATGGCCATTCCGAGGGATTTCTCACAGTGTGTATTTTTCAACTGTTTTAGATTTACTTTGATTTATATTATTTCTTTTATATCATGTTGTATTTTTAGTATTTTGAGTAGTTTTACTATTTTTTCGTATTTTTTTTTTCGTATTTTTGCTTATTTTTGGTATTTTCCATATTTTATACTTTATGCTTTTTTCAAGTCCTTTTTCGGCCCCTTTTCGACCGCTCTTCATGTCCTTGATGTCCCTGATGTCCTTTTTGCTCATTCCACGCAGTGACGACGGCACGTCCAGATGATACCCACAAGCACCAACCAAGCCACCGGCCCGCCCAACACAGGACACGCCCAAAGGGCCCCGTCGTGCCGAGACGAATGCCCGACGCGACGCGGCACCCGCGAAAGACCACGGCCCGTCCTTGCCGCCAACGCTGCAGCCACGCGGGCGCTAGTCAATAGTGATGCTCGCGGGGTCCCTTGCGCGAGGAGCCCTCCCGGCGGAACGGACCCGAGTGGATTTCCTGGCCTCGTCGGGGCCCGCGGCCTCGACCTTGGGAACGGGCTCGGGGTCGGGCTTGAGGATGCCGCTCACGGCCTCGAGCATCCGCCTGTCGCGCCACTTGGCGCCCAGCCTGGGCACCCGCGCCGGCAGGTCCAGGTCCTGGTCCTGGTCCTGGTCCTGGTCCTGGTCCGCGGGGACGCCCTCGGCCGGCGGGCGGAGAAACAGGCTCTCGTTGTAGACGTCCCAGGCGGCCTCGTCGTTCTCGTCCGTGTAGCGCATGCGGCGCCAGGTCTCGCTCTGGACGTACCGCAGCCGGTCGGCCATGGTCTCGGTGGTGACGGCGTCGGGGTCGGCCGTGTTCTTGATGGTCATGTGGATGGCGCGGGCGGCGGGGCCGGCCGAGCCGGAGGAGTCCTTGGATGGTGCGGCCGAGGCGGCGCGTTCCTGCTGGGTGGCTGCGTCGAGGTGGTGGAGCTGGGGTCGGAGGTGGACGAGGGACGAGACGGGCGTGAGGTGGAGGTTTTCTGCCACGTCGGGGGAGGTGAGCGGGAGTCTGTTGTTGCGCAGGCTTTTTTTCTTTTCTTTAAAGGGGAATTTTTTTTTTTTTTTTCATTTACAAAGGGGGGGAAGAAAAAAAGAGAGAAGAAAAAAAAGAAAAACAGGAGAGAAACGGACTGCCTTGGAATACGCCCACCATGCACTGCACCTCGTCCGTGTCGGGATACTGCCCGCCCAGGGTCTGCGTCTTGAGCACCTTGTCCTGGCGCACGGCCTCGTTCCAGTCCATGTACTCGTCGGCGTCGTCCCCCTCGCCCTTCTTTTTGGGCCGCTGCTGGACGGCGCCGAAGCCGAAGCCGCCGGCCAGGCCGTGGCTGCCGCCGTTCTTGGCCGCCATGGACGCCTGGAGGACGCGGCCCCAGCGGAGGCCCTTGTCGCGGTCGTAGGCCTCGGTGTTGTCGAGGGGGAGGTCGACCTCGACCATGCCCGAGTGCGACTTGAGGCGAAGCTCGGTCGGGGCCGGCCGGGGCGCGTTGTCGGTCCGGTTGGGCTGCTGGAGGACGATGAGGCGGCGGCCTTGGGGGAGGGCAGGGTTGAGGAAGACGTCGTAGGTGGCGGTGATGGGATCGTCGTCGGGCGCGTCGGCGTCGACGTCCATGGGGACGGGCTTGCTCATGGAAGAGGGCCGGGTCGGCGACGAGAAGAGGCGCGTGGTAGGTGGTGGTGGTGGTGGTGGTGAGTCGGGTGAGTCGCGTCGTCTTTCGGAGGGTTTGGAAAATTCACGGGCGGCGCATCCAAAGTGTCTCATGTCGTTATCTTATCGCTCGGTGCTGCAAAGTCCCTGCGTACTCACCCGGTACCCGGTACCCAGACACGCGACATTGCCGCCCGAGCCGCGCCCTGCACCCAAGTACCTGCTACTTTACACATGCCCATCCAGCCCGGTACACCGGTCCCCTGTTGCAACAGGAACGTTTTTTGCATGGCGCACTTGTCAACGGTTTGGGATACAACGTCGACACACGACGACTGGGGACAGTCCTACGCAGCCTATCCGATTTGTGCGCACGGCGACATGTTGGACGAACGGATTCTGTTTGTCCGGGGGCACGGCTCGAACTCGGTTGTTTCCTGTGCGCACCAGACGGGGATGCCATGGCAAACATGCAGATCTCTTTTCTTTTTCTTTGTTGTCCGAGAGGGAAAACAAAAAGGGGAAAGCAAAGCAAACCGCCGGGATGGACGTCGTTGGCATCCCGCTGGAGCCACGGGCTGGGCGTCGCCTTTCCACCAGACTGTTTGCCATGCCGGGCTCCGGTTCCGGAAGGGGGCGCGCCGCAAAGTGATTCCGAAAACGTTTTTACATCAAAGAGACTGGCTGGGTCTCAAACACGCGACGGGGCACCAGCTGCCAAACAGATGCTGTAAAAAGCCGACCGACTGCGCGCGCAACCTGCGCGTCAGAAAGAAGCTGCAGCTCAAACCGGCCGCCGCCTCCCCGGCCGTTGTTTGTTGGCCCTGACTGGCCCAGCCAATGGCGCATCGCCTCGCCTTCGACACGGCTGGGATCGGGCCCGACAGACCCAGGGGGAAGGAAGGGGGGAGGGGGGGGGCAGCCCGGTCGTGATTTCAGCGACACGAAGCAGGCGCGGCAGGGTACTGCCTGCCGTCGGCAGAATGACAAAGGGGCTGCGGATTGAAATAAAGAGCAGAAGGGCACGGGAAAGCAGCAATATTACGTGCACTTGGCGTCGACCAGTACTCCGTTCCTTTTCCTCGGCATTGCGCCTTTCACCACCACGAATCCGTACCGGCCGCGACGACGACGACGACGACGACGACGACGACGACCATCAGACCCGATTACCACATCATGGCTACCGAGCAGCAGCCGGCTCCGCCTCCCGCGGCGGCGACGCAAACATCCGACGACACCGGCCGGCCGGCGCAGCGAGTCCTGCCTCCCCCCTACGAGCAAGCCAATGCCGCTCTCCCGGGCCAGAGTCATGCTCAGGATGCGCAGCCTCCCGCGACGGTCATCCCGCTGCACCAGCTGACGGACCAGCCTCAGTGGATCGACTGTCCCTTTTGTCATAGACGGGCTATGACGGTGGTTCGGCGCGAGGGCACGTCTATGCAGATGTGAGTTTGCACGTCTTGAGGGGTCCACCGGCGAAGTGGTTTTTGTACATGTCACGTTTGAAGAAGAACAAGTGGGGGAGAAGGAGAGCACAGAAGCAAAGACGCAAAGACGCAGACGCAAAAAGCACGAGGCTAACCGTGCCCCCTGCAGCATCATCGGCGCCGTCCTCTGCCTCGTCTGCATCTGCCTGACCTGTCTGCCTTGCCTGGCAGGCTGGTTCGAGGACACGCAGCACTGGTGCTCGTCATGCAACAGCATGGTGGCTGTGCGACGACACGATGGCCCGCTCGAGGTCCTCGGCCCTCAAGTCCCGGTCTACTCGCAGTACAGCGGGAATCACGGGCCCATGGTTCATCAGCAGCAGCAACCACAGCAGCAACACGAACTGCACGAGGTTCAAGCCCGCCCCCAACATCAAGACGCGACGCCTCAGCCTCCCTCCAAGAGCTAGACGCCTCGCGACCGGAAACACCAGGCGGCGATATGACCCAAGGGGGGGCTCTCCGTGCTCTTGATCTGGGTCTTTGTATTTTTATTGTTAGTACTTTTGACTTGTTCATTCACGTGTCTGCGTCATGCAAAATCCATCTTGATACTGTAATGCATCGGGACCGTGTCCACCCACTTTGCTCGTCTCATTCCCATCAGCACCATTATGCATGTCAGCCTACCATACTTGGGCCAAACCGGAGAGCAAGAACCATGAACATGGCATTGTATATTGAGACGGGCCAAGGAGCGAGGAGTTGCGAGTTTGTCCGTCAATGGGCTTTTATTGCGTATGTCTGTAATATATTTTTTCTTCTTTCTCTCTTTTGTTCTTTCTGTCTCTCTCTCTCTCTCTCTCTCTCTCTCTCTCTCTCTCTCTCTCTCTCTCTCTCTCTCTCTTTTTATATCTTTTTTTTACTTTTGTTTTTTATTTTATATTCTTTTTACTCTTTCTACTCTTTCTACTCTTTCTACTCTTTCTACTCTTTCTATTCTTTTCCACTTTTTTCCACTTTTTTATATTTTTTTATATTCATTTTATATTCATTTATATTCATATATCTTCTCATATATTCTTCTTGTCTATATATTTCATCTCTTTTCATTGCCCCTCTTACCCCTCTTCGCCCTCCCTAATCCCTCTCCTCACTTCTACCCTCACCCCTCCCATCCCTCGTGCCTTCAATCCCACCTTGCATCCACGCCAGCTACCGGGATCATCAAGGTCAATGTCCACGACGCAACCACGGCCGTAATACGCACATGCAAGGAGCCCAGACTTCCATGGCCAGAGGTGGTGCTTTGTACGCACCGGCATGACTACCAGCGTGGTCCTCATACAAGGTCGCACACATATTTGGTTGGTTGAAGCACTCGGCATCGACTGCCTCGTCCTTGCAATGCCTCTGTTATTTTTTTAAACACAAGATAAGGGTACTACATCTATGGCTGCTCATCGAGGATTATGAAGGCTAGTTTAATATTATAAGGGTTTTTACAAAGAACCAGATGGGTTCATTCTTGTTACGCGCAGATGGCCAAGAAATCGGTCCAAGGTATAGCTTCCATGGAAACAAAACCGACATGCACGTCCGACCGTGACGAAGCAAACCCCAGCAGCGAGCCAGCTAAAGGCGTGCCCGTGACGCACGACGGCGGGCGTCCCGCAGTCCCTGGCATGTGACGTGCGTCGTGTCTCAGCCGTGAGTCGTCGGGGTAGCGCGCGCCGCGAAGCACCAATCACGGCCGGCGGCCCTGGAGAGTGGACGCGGATGGGATTGGGCGCGCATCTCAGTATGTATGTACAGTATGCACAGTACAATAGGTGCTTGGTGCATATTCGGGAGTGGCCACGGGAGACGACTCGGAATGCACCAAGTGGCTGGTCGGTGGACTCCTCGTTGGCGGCCAGAAGCGGTTACGGATGGCTTCCGAACAGGGCCGTATTCTTTTTTTTTTTTTTTTTTTTTTTTTTTTTTTTTTTAAGCTCGTGAGCCATGGGCCATGCGCCGGGCCGACACCGGGGTCGGAGGAGTCGGTCCATCCGATTTATGCAGCATGAATGGACATGGGCGGACGAACCTGGCCGAGCTCGCAGCTCCCCCTTCTCCGGTAGGTCGGCTCGACGACCAACCGGCAATCATGCCGCGACTCGCGCGCAGGACGCCAGTGCCAGTGCCGAGCTCGGTGCGGACCCGGAGCCACTGGGGAAGGGAAACACAAGGGACACGAGGGACACGGGGACTGCCCGTCTGTCAGTTTTGTCGATGCCAAGGCCTCTGGCGGCTGGGGTCTGGCGACAGGGATGCAGGGATGCAGGGATTCAGGGATGCAGGGATGCAGAGATTGGCGCGCGCAGCCCGACGTCGTGACGCCACCGGCAGAGCACATGCTAAAAGGTCGACCCGGGCCAGACCAGACCAGCAGACCCTTCGAGGGCAGATGTGGACACTTGCAAGCCAAGGGCAAGGGGAAGGGGAAGCTGAAGGGGAGCTGAAGCGGCGCCGAACAAAGAATGTGCCGGAGAGCCTCCCGGCGGGACTGGGATTCGTCGCCCGCGCAACCACGGTCCGTCCTGGCTATTTTCGTCGGACTGCGTCGCATCGTAGTTGCACTGCTTGTGACTGCCATCAGCCAGCTGGACCCGATGCGAATCGGAATGCGAAGAGGGACCGGACTAGTAGGCGAGATGGCGATGGGGCGTCGCACCGTGAATCGGGTGGCTGTCGAAATCGTGGTGGTGGTCATTGACGACCTCTGATGGTGGTGGTGGCCATGGATGATCTCTCATGGTGACGATGGTGGTCATGGTGTTGATGGCGGCCGTGGCCATGATGGTGGCGGCGGCGACGGTGATGGATGGTGGTAACGGTGGATGATGGTGATTGGTGCGTGCAGACGACGGTGTGGATGCGCATGTGGACGGGGCAACGAGTCGTGGCGGTCTGGGTGCGGCGGCCTAAGGTGGCGGCACCAGACCCGGACGCTTGCAAGTCCGATGCACGCCCGTGTCTAGGCCGTGTCTAGGCCGTGTCTAGCCCGGGTCTGGCCTGGTTCTGGCCTGGTCTTGTTTCCGCCTGGCAGGTCTGGCCGTTGACTCGTGTGTCGCCGAGGTTGTTGCGGCGGCCACCAGAACTCGTAAGCCGCCGTCATGTCCGGTCCGTCTCGCAGGCCAGCCGAACATTGAAGACCTCTTGCTGTCCACTGCCCGCTGGAGTGTCCGCTGGAGTGTCCGCTGGAGTGTCCGCTGGAGTGTCCGCTGAGGGAGCGCCGGCATCGAATGCGACGAGCGGGCTGGGCCAATTCACTACGGCGGGGCGGCCGACTAGGTACCTCTAGTAGGTACCTACCTACCTAGGTACCTAAGTAGGTAGTCGGCTAAAGTAGGGCTGGTCCTTTTTTTTTTTTTTTTTTTTTCCTGCCCTCCCTCCTCCCTCCCTTCCCGTT
>SRPV01000083.1:0-42842 GCA_018360135.1 Claviceps sorghi | reverse complement strand
ATATATATATATAGTGTTTTTTATAGTTAAAGTAGCTTAGGATTAGTTTAGTATAAAGCTAACTAATTAAAGGCCTTTTTATAAAAGTAAATACTTTAAATTTTATTTATTTTTTAAGCTACTCTTTAAATAATTCCTTTTTTTTAAAAAAAAGAGAATTTATAAGTGTTAAAATTACCCCTTTATAAGAGAACCTTAGCATAACCTAACAGATTAATAGAAGTAAGAGTAGCGCTTCTATTAAGTATATCCTTATAAATATAGGGCTGCACTTAGGGGGAAAAGTAGGACAATAATAACACTACTTTTCCTACCTTTTCTAACCTTTTAAGCTAGCTTAGAACCTTTATAAACAAGCTAAATTAGACCCTTTTCTATCACCCCTTTTTATTATATATAATACTAGCTAAACTAACAAGTATACTTATAATTAAAATATAATAAAATTACTAAGTTAATACTATTTTTTTTATTAAAAAGGCTTTAAAATATTATTTTATATATTATTAATATAAAAACTATATAAGCTTAATAAAAGGCTATAACTTACTTTTATTTAATATTAAGAGACTTAATAATAACCTTTACCCTTAAAATAATAGTTAAAAAAATAATTAAAAAAGTATTTTAGCTTAAAACTATAATAAAAATATTATA
This sequence comes from Claviceps sorghi, assembly GCA_018360135.1. Classification (NCBI taxonomy): domain Eukaryota; kingdom Fungi; phylum Ascomycota; class Sordariomycetes; order Hypocreales; family Clavicipitaceae; genus Claviceps; species Claviceps sorghi. The sequence goes on along the minus strand of SRPV01000083.1, from coordinate 42,185 downwards.
AGTAAAAGTTATAGCTAATAGCTTATTTACTTATTTTTTTATTATAATAGCTAAACCCTTTACTTTTATAATAGTTTTTTTATATATTTATTATAAAACTATTATAAAAGAATAAAGTATTAATAATATAGCTAAAAGCTATAGCTTAAAAAAGATTATAAATATTATTAATAAAGCTATAAAAAAGGATACTATAGTAATAATATACTACCTTTATAATAAAGATATAATAGTTACTTTTAAAAAAATAGCTAAAGCTTATATAAAAGATATTACTTAGGTTTAAACTATAATTAAGCTAAAAATAATATTAAACTATTAAATATTTAGTATTATTATTAAAGGCTTTTCTATTTATTATATTTAAAATATTATAAAAGAAACTATTATAAGTAACTTAGCTAATATTAATAAATATATAATTATAAGAGTAAAAGTATAAAAACTATATAAAACCTTTATATAAGTGCCTTTAATTATAAGTATTAATAATATTAATATAGCTAATAAACTATATTATAATAGAATTATATATAAAGTAAAAATATTAAAAGCTAAACCTTATAATAAAGCCTTTTACCTTTATTAATATTACTAATACTTTAAATATAGCTATATAGTAATATACTATATATTAGTTTTATATTATAGCTATTATATAGCTATTTATTATAATAATAAAAGTAATTACTTAGCTTTTATAAAAGTAATATAAAAATACTTTATAAACTACTTAAGTTTTTACTTAATATAGTTAAAGAGTTATAAAACTATTAATAAATAATAAGCTAAGGCTTATATTATATACTTAAATTAGCTTAATACCTTTATTATCTTAGTTAAACTAAAAACTAAGGGATAAACTAAAGTAATAAAAAGTAAAAAAAGATTAATTAACTTTATACTTTTTTATAAAATATTACTATAGAAATGTATTTGTTAGACTGGCTTGTATTATATATAATAAAAAAGGGCGATAGAAAAGGGTCTAATTTAGCTTATTTTATAAAGGTTCTAAGCTAGCTTAAAAGGTTAGAAAAGGCAGGAAAAGTGGTGGTGTTATTAGCCTACTTTTCCCCTTAAGTGTAGCTCTATATTTATAGGGATACACCTAATAAAAGCGCTATTTTTACTTTTATTAATCTACTTAAGCTATGCTAAGGTTCTTTTATAAGGGGGTAATTTTAATACTTATAAATTCTCTCTTTTTTAAAGAAAAGGAATTACCTAAAAAGTAGCTTAAAAAATAAATAAAATTTAAAGTATTTACTTCTATAAGAAGGCCTTTAATTAGTTAGCTTTATACTAAACTAATCCTAGGCTATTTTAACTATAAAAAACACTATATATATATATAATTCCTTTAATTCTGCTTATTAAGCTACTTCCCTTTTAACTTATTCTTTTACTTATATTCTAGCTTTATTTATATTAATAAAGCCCTTAAAAGCCTTATTTAGCATTACCTTTATTATTAAATCTATAATATTATCTTCCCTATTAATTTAGTAAATCTTTATAATCTCTTACTACTTATATAACTACTAAAAGGCTATAATATTAATTATAAGCCTTTTTTCTTTTATTATTTCTAACTTTATAAGGTATTTATATAGTAAAAAAGAATTTATATAAATAATTATTAGTATTTATAGAATTTATAACTTTTTAGTAATTATATTTAATATAGTGCCTATTATATAAGTAATTGTTGGAATTGCCCCCTTATAGGAGAACCTTAGCACAACCCAGCGGATTAATAGGAGCGAGAGCAGCGCTCCTATTAGGTGCATCCCCACAAATATAAGGCTGCACTTAGGGGGAAAAGTGGGATAATAACAACACTACTTTTCCCACCTTTTCCGACCTTTTAAGCTAGCTTAGAACCTTTATAGACAAGCTAAATTAGACCCTTTTCTATTACCCCTTTTTATTATATATAATTCTAGCCAGACTAACAGTAATATTAGTGCTTTATACTATTTTATATAGCTTTAATATAAAAGCACTTTTTATAACTCTTTTACTTTTTATTAAGTTATATATAATAATATTACTATAGAGCTTAAATTTAGTATTAGTATTGTTTTTTTTCTTATTACTAAGGATTATTATAAAGCTAATTTATAAGCTTAAGTCTTTATTATTTATAAAAGAACTATTAATAAAGATATATAAAGCTACTAATTAAAGCTTAAGTAAAATATATTAAATTTCTTATTTAGAATTATTAATTTACTACTAAATCCTTTTATTAAGCTTATTTATATTAGTTTAGTTAAAGTCTTAGGCTTATATTATAATTAAGAGGTTAAAAGTAGCTTTAGGTTAGTAGATTATTAAGATATATACTTTATAAGCTTATTACCTTATATATTCTGCTTTTATACTTAGCTTATTAGTTTTAACTATTATAAGCTTATTATTTTAGCTTTTTTACTTAACTTCTATACTTTTATCTTTATACTATAAAAGAATATAGCTATTAAAGATAAAGGGTTCTTTAAATATTAGCCTTTACTTTAGTTTTATAGTAAACTTAGTGTTTTTTAGCTTAGCTTCTTCTTTCTTAAAAAATATAATATTACTAAGGCTAAGGGTATTATTAATTTATATTTTAATAATATTAAAATCTAGGTTTTTATTTAAAATAATTAATAAGTATAAGTTATAGCTTAAGGTTATTATTATAAGCTTTTCTTAATAATACTTTATATAAATTACTTACTAATAGGTACTTACCTTAGCTATTTTATAAAGTAGCTTAATTACTTTTATAATTATATTAGTAAAATATAAGTAAGTAATTTATTAAGGTAATCTTATAATAATTAACCTATTAAGTATAGTTTAAGACTATATATAAGCTTATATAATATCTTAAATCTATAAAAAAATGTTTTCTTTTACTAATAATAGTGCTAATACTATAATAAGTTATTAGCTAGCTTATTAAATTATTAGTAACTATATAAGAATTATATCTTTTTCTTTATTACTATACCTTTAAATTACTAGCCTTAATTTTTTTTAAGGCTTATTAATACCTTTTCCTTTTACCTTTTAAATTATATAAGAGTTAAAAAGGTAATAGTTTCTATATTTTTTTAGGTTAAAAGTAATAAATTTAAAGACTTTATAAAATAATAAAATATTAATCTTTTTTTTATTAAACTTAGTAAAGGGCTTACCTTTATTAGTTATTTTACCTTTCTTTTTAAGGTTTATTACAAGCTAAAAATTATTCTTTTCTTTAGTAGTTAAAAAGGTAAAATCTTTAGTATTATCTTTATAGCTATTATTAATATATATAATAGCTACTATTTACTTAGTTTTATTTTTTAATACCTTTCCTTTTTCTTTTTTTTATATACCTCTCTTTTTTAAGTCTTATTATAGTAGTATTTTAAAATTAGTAAAAGAGAGGTATAAGATATACTTAATACCTCCTTATTTTACTAATTATATTTATAGTAAACTAATATAAGGGATATTATTTTAATATCTTTTATCTTTTTAGTTTATAACTTATTAACCTATAGTATTATTTACTATAGGCTCTTTATATCTCCCTTAAGAAATAATATAAATATACTAAAAATAGTGGTTTTTTATAATATTAATTACTATAGGCGCTTAAGGGGCACCTTAGGGCTGCCTCTTATTTATAATAATTATTACTATAAAGACCTTATAGTAATACTATTTCTTTATAGTAATAATTACTATAAGTATATAAAAGGCACTTTTAAGCTACTTTTTACTTATAGTAATTATTATTATAAAGACCTTAATAATAAATATATTTATTATCTCCTTAATATTATTTTCTAAGATCCTTAGTATAGTAATTATTACTATAAGGACCTTTCTTAATTATCCCCTTTCTCTCTTTATAAATAGTGTTACTATAGCCCCTTTAGCTTATACTAAAGGTAACTTTATTCTTTTATAAAGTTCCTTCTCTTTTTTATTTACTTCCTTCTCTTTTTTATTCTTTTTCTCCCTTAATAAGCTAATAACTTTATTATTATTAATTAGTTCTATTATATAAGGCTTTATAACTATACTTTAAAAGTTTATAAAGCTATTAAATATTACTATAGTATAAGTTTTATTATTTATAGCTAATAACTTATAGAGACTATACTAACTACCTTTTTTATACTATACCCTTATATTAAATTATAATAGTAGCTTATAGGTTAGGAAAGTATTTAGCTTATTTCTTATATATAAGGTATTATAAAGTTACTGCTTTATAAGGCATTTATAAGCCTTATAAGTAGTTTTATAAAGAATTATAGCCCTTTAAGTTATTAAGAGGTTTAAGGCTAATTCTATTATTATGTTATAGTCTAGCCTAGAAGGCTACTGCTTTCTAGCAACAATAGTATTATTAATATCCTTAGGGGAGAAGGAGGGAGCCCTTCTCCTCTTCACTATATATCTAGCTTATATATAATATAGGTGCGTAAGGGCGACTTTAAGCAAGCCTTATAAGCCTATAAAAGGCCTATAGAGGGAGCGCTTAGAATCTAAGCCTAAAGCTTAAATTTATTATATAGCCCCCTTCTCACTCCCTATTTAGCTGCCTTATATAAGAGGCAAGGACTTACTATAGTTTAGTAGTAGGGGAATAATAACCTATATAATATATATCCTATTACCTATTCTTAAGGATCTACTTAAGCCTCTACTCTATTAGTATTAAGGGCTTGCTTTAGTAGTTAGCTTAATACTATTTATAGCTAATCTAGCTTAATAAAAAAATTACTATTTTGTTTAAAACTAAATATATAAATAAATAAAATAATAAACTATTTTAAAGGGGAAATTTAAGCAGGCTAACTATAAGTAATCTAAGGGATGTATATAATTACTTTAGGCCTATAGTAGGATATAAAATCTCTTATATCCTACCCTATACCCCTTAATATATCCCTTTAAACTATTACTTAGCCCTTATCCTTCCTATAAAAATATCTCTTTATATATATTTAGAGAGACCTTTTCTATACTTTATTCTTTGCCTCTTAGCCTCTTATCTGCAATTATTACGCTATTTTTATAATCTTTTACTATATCCTTTACTCTTTCTATATTACTAGCCTACTCTCCTTTTGCTCCTATAAAGCCTTTATAAAGTAAGCCTAAAGGACCCTTCTTAGACCCTATCTGCTAACTAATAGATACTTATACTATATCTACTACTATTAGTATACCTAAAGGATATTACTTACTTAGTAATAACTTTTAAACTATAGGATATTTTACAGTAGTAAGTAATTCTAATAATAAGGTATATAATCCTTAGTATATTATTTAAATATAGTGCCTAAGTTATCTTATTTATACCTTAAAAAACAGCTACCTTAATTATAAGCTTAACCCTAATAAAGCCTATTTAGAGTGCTATTAAAAGTATAGAAAGTGTGTGTAAGGACACTATATTCTTACTATTAACCCTACTCTCTACTATATTGCTTATAATATAGCTAAGGCTATAAACTAAGGTAAGGCTATTAATATATTAGCTTAAAAGGCAGCTTCTAAGCAGCTAGCTATTTATATAAAGTTAACCACTTAGTTCTTAACTTTAGGGAAACACTTTTAGGCGCTATATAAGGCTATTTATAGCCTAGCTAGGGGCACTATTAATAATTAATCTGCCTTCTCTTAGCCCTTAGTTAGCGCCTCCTTTGCCCCTTTATTAGGAACTTTATAGATACTATTTATTACCCTTTTAGCTACTACTACTACCCTATCCCCTACCTTTACCTTTACTATTACTACTTTATTCTTTATTACTTTAAATACTATTTTATATTATACTAATACTAAACTTACTTTTATATATATTACTCTCTTTTAATATATAGCCTTAGTTTAAAATATAGTTATAATATTAAAGAATCTTACCTTTATTTATATAGTATTAGTTACTTTACCTACTATCTACGCTTAAGATAATTCCTTTATTACACCTATCTCTGCCCTCCCTTACTATACTATACGCTTAGCTATTACTTAATCTACACCCTTTTAGGAGCCTATTACTTAACTATTATTAAGTTTTTAAGCTATATTAAATAAACTATTTAGCTTTTATTACTATTTACCTTTAATTTTTAAGTACTTTTCTTTTAAGCTATCTTTTATTAGCGCTTTTAATACTACCCCTTTTATTAAGTAAGCTAAGAGTAGTATAACTTACCTTACTCCTTACTTAGTTAATATATTTATTTACCCTACTACTACTATTACTGCCTTTATTATTATTAATAGTAAAAGTAGTAATAATAGCTATAGTAATAGCCTTACTATTACCTTATCCCTAATTCTATCCTTAGCTCTGCTTACTATAGCTACTTTTTATTTTATAGTAGCCTCTTTTATTAGCTAGCTTGCCTTTACCTTACTTTATTACCTATCTTTACTTATTTACTAAGCTTAGCTACTTACTAAGTACTAAACTTTAGCTTATAGTAGCTTTATTACCCTTTTATTTAGTAGTTTATTTAAATATACTATAGTTAATATATTTTAAGTTCTTTTATTTTAGCCTTAACCCTCTCTTACCTTATCTTAGCCCTTACTTACTATACCTTTATTCTTCTTTTTTTTATACTACTAAGCTATATTTACTATACTTATACTATTCTTAGCTACCCTATTTATATTAATACCTTTATAAGCTAGTATTTACTATTACCTTAATTATAAGCATCCCTTTAGTTAGGTTAGTAGTACCTTAAGTTATTCTTAGCTCCCTTTTATAGCTTACTATTTATTACTTACTACTACTTTAAATATTCCTTACTTATTACTTATTATTACCTTAAATATTCCTTATTTATTACTTACTACTACTTTAGCTATCTTTTACCTATTATTTACTACTACCTTAATTAAGTTTTTTACTATTACTTTATTTATACCTACTATCTTTTATTAACCTATCCCCCTTCTACCTTATTATTATAAGGTAATATTAACTAATCTACTACCTTTATTTAGCTAAACCTTAGCTAGCTTTTAAATACTTATTAGTTTATAGCACTACCTTTTATTTAGCTTTTATATATTTAAGCTAGCCTTAATATAGAAGTAGAATACTAATAGCTAGTGCTATTTAATATAAGTTAAGGAGCTAGCTAAAGATAAAGAAAAGGAAAATAGTAATAAAAGTAAATAATTAAGTATTTATTAAAGGGGAAGGAAAATAACCTATAGTATATTAAAGTAATTTATTAGAGTTTAAGTAGGCCCTTTATTAAATATAAAATAGAAGTTAATAAATATATAACTAAACTATTATATAAATATATATTACTTTACTTAGCCTTAAACTAAGCTAAAGCCTTAGTATTCTTTATACTCTTTAAGGGCTTTTATATTAGCTATATATAGCTTACTTATTTTATTAAGATATTATATTAGCCCCCTTAACCTTAAGCATTCTTAATAGCTAAAATTTCTTCTACCTTATACTTTATTAACTTTAGGTTATTAAAAGGCTAAAGGAGTTAGGGTTTTAAGTAGAGGTTTTAAAGGACTTAAAATAAAAGTAGGTTATTTATAGTATATTTTACTAAGTTAATATAAAAAATAAGGTAAACACCCCTTAGTATATTTAGGTAGATAGTTAATAGTATAAGGACCTTTAGTATAATATACTTTACTATAACTTAGTTTAGTTTTTAGCTTAAATAGTTAGTTTTTATATAATAGAGGTTTAACTATACCTTATCCCTTACTATAAACTTCTTTATTAGCTAATAAGTGTAATTTACTAACTTTTATTAGTATTATTAAGCAAAATTAATTACTACCTAAGTTAGTTATATGCCCTTATAAATATATTTAAGGAACTAAACTACCTGCCCTTTAGGTAATATAAGGCTCTTAATAAGGCTCTTAATATATTAGATAAGATCTATATTAAATCTATAAAGAGTAAGGTTTACACTAACCTTTATAATAGTAAATATATAGTTATTTAATATAAGCTAATAGGTAGGAAGATAGCTAAGCTAATTATATTATAAGAATCCTATAATAGTATAAAGAATTAATTATATCTTTTAGTTTACCTATTTAGTGCTACTATTAGTTTAAAGGTAGTGTAATATAAATAATAAGTAGTTAGTTTTAGTAAAAAAATATAGTATAAACTAAAACCCCCTTACCTAATCTAAGCTATAGTTAGAAATAATACTCTAAGGGAACCTATAAAACTACTACTAGCACTCTAGGAACTATTATATATATACCTTAGACGCTATAGTTATTATAGCCTTTAGCTAAATATATTTTAATAGGTAGTTAGTAATTACTATAAGGTACTATAAGGCGTTTAGTAAAAAGGCTAAAAGGTTTATTATAAAGTTAATAGAGATCTATAACTAAAAGCAGTCTAAAGCTGGAATAGGGTGTAGTAAGCCCTAGTATAATTAATAGCTCTTTTACTTAGTAAAATAGTAGCAATTCTAAATATACTTTATAATGTTAGCTAATATCCTTTTTTAATAGAAGTCCTTATAAAGAGCTTAGAACGTTATATTTCTACCTAAGTAGCTTAGTAAGGGAGACTTATAGGTGTAGTAGATTAACACTATAGTTAAAGGCTTATATTATAAGGCCTAAAGTTAGCCTTAGAATAATAGCACCCTATATATATCCACCCTATAGTCTACTACTTATTAGTAAGTCTATGCCTTTAAGAGGAATTAATAAGCCCCCTTTTATAACACCCTTAACTTTACTAAATATATAGGGTCCTCTTAAATATTAGCATTCTAAAGGTTTTAAAGGTATACTTTAGTAAAGAAGTTACGCCTCTTTAGTAGGTTTTTATAGGATATTAAGCAAATACTTAGGAGGACCTCTTAAGAACTATTAAGGGAACCTTAAGTTTTAACTACTATTATAGAGACTAAGTTAATAAGTGCCTATCTTATTAGGGCTGCCTTAAACTTATTTTATTTCTAATAAGATAATATATCTAGCCTTTCTACCTAGCTACCTAAGTAGTAATAGAGGTAGAAGTAAAAAAGTGTTAGTATCTTAGCCTATTAAGCCTATTATTTAGATATCTCTTAAGGGCTAAAGAAGTATTCTAAATTCTTATAGTCTATAAAAATTATAAAGGAATAGGCTATACTTTAAAGCTTTATTAACTAAGCCTTTAAATAGGAGATTATACTAAGGAGTTTCTTATTATATATAGTATAGTTTTATTTTGCTACTATTAGTTATATAAAGTAATATATAACTAAGTAAAGCATACCCTTCTTATTATACTAAAAGAGGCAACCCTTAATAGCCTCCCCTAAGGAATCTACTTTTACTATAGTATTCTAGTTAGGGTCCTATTAAGCTAGGATTAGGTATAAAATAAAAGCTACCTTTAGACACTAGAATATATTCTTATAAGCTTAGAACTATATAAATAGTGCCCCTTTTTATATTAGGGCTAATAAGGGTTTAATAAAGTCTAAGAAGTTTATAATAAACTCTTAATAAAAGTTTATAAAGCCTAAAAAGCTATAAATGCCTTTAACTTTAGTTAGGGCCTTTTAGTTATAAATTATAGTAATCTTCTTAGGGTTAAGGTATATTATATGTTTAGCTTAGATAATAAACCCTAGGTACTTAACCTTTATTACCCTAAAAGCATACTTAGTAATGTTAAGGTGTAAACCTACCTATTTAAAGTAAAGGAGGATTTCCTAAGTCTGCTAAGTGTAGTCCTTATATAAGCTACTAAAGTAAATAAGGATATTATTAAGGTAAGCAATTATATAGTCTCCTAATACATCCTTTAAAGCACTATTAATATAATACTAAAACGTTGCTAGTGTATCTACTAAGCTAAATAGGTACACTAGCTATTTAAATAAGCTAAAGTATATATAAAAGGCTATTAAATATTTATCCTCTTTAGCTATATAAATTTAGTAAAAAGCAGCGTAGATATTTAGCTTTATAAACTACTAAGCCTTAGTAAGGGAGCGTAAAGTCTCCTTAATAAGCAGTAGTAGGTAGCAGTCTTAGTTTATAACCTTATTTAATATATAGTAGTTTATATAAAACTACTAACTACCTTCTGCCTTTTAAACTAAAAGTATAAGAGCTATAGCTAATAAGGAAAAGGCTTAGATCTACCCTTTATCTATTAGTTCTATAATTTGTTTTTAAATCTTTAGTAACTAATCTTATAGTATATTATATAAAGATACCTAAAGGAGCTTTAGCACTAACCTATTAGGGTTTTAGCGTAAGTAAATATAGTAGTTTAACTAGCTTTAATAAGGGGGCAGTACGCTAGTATTTTCCTTATTAAAGAGGTTTATAAAGTCCTAAAGCTTTACTAAGAGCTATTCTAAGATAGCTACTTTATTTAGGATTAGTAAGCCTATAAATACTAATAGAATAGATATTATCTTATAAAGGCTAGTAACTATAAGGGATATATTTATCTATATCTTCGCTGCCCTATACGCTAAGCTAGTATAAATAAAGCCTAAGATAGCTAAGGTAGAGTGTTATACTTCTTATATATTAAAGGCCTTAATTTCTAATCTAAGGCGCGCGCCTACTACTAGGCAATATTATATTATATATAGTTTAATTCTATTATACAATAGCTATAGCGTACCTAAGATATAGTTACAGAATAACCTTAGGACTATATAGGTAGCTATAAGGAAGACTTAACTATTAATATCTGCTTAAAAGTAAACTAAATATATAATATATAGCTATATTATAGTAGCCCTTTAGACTAAGTTAGAAGTTTTTATAGCTATAGTAATACTATATATATATAGTAGGCAAATATAGGTAAGACTAAGCTATTATATAACCTTCTTACTTATAACTATAAAGCTATTATACTTACTATTAACCTAGGTTTAAAGGAAAAAGAGATTATTATAAAGGAGTAAGATAAGAAAAGGCAGTGATTTTATATTTTATTTTATCTTACTATACTCTTACTATAACTAATTTATATAGTAGTTAGTGTAATAAGTAATGCTATTATTGCCTTTATTACTAAGACTTAAGTAGTAGAGCTATCTTTTTCTAAATTAAAGCTATTAAACTTACTTATTATATTCTTTTTAAAGACTTTATAAACCTATACTACTACTATATCTACTAAGTAATTTAGTAGTAGAAGGTAATACTGCTAAATAAAGTGCTTAATAACTCTATAGTAAAGGTATTAACCTACTTACCTTTGCTATTAGTATACCTTTAGTATTACTTACTTAGCTTACTTAGCCTTTATTAAGAAACTAATCTTATTTTTAGCTGCCTTCTTCCTTAACTTCCCCTTTTTACCTATTACTACTAAGAAGGAGGCTAAGTTAATATTAGTTATCTTTATATTACTATCCTTATTATAGCTAGTGTAGCTAAAATACTTTGCCTTAATATATTCCTTAAGGTAGTATAAGTTAATATTAAGTATAATACTATAGTAATGTTTAATAGCCTTATAATAGTTATTATAGGGGATGTTATAACCTATATAGTAGTTTTATATTTATTTATTAAGGGCTATATAAAGTTTAAATAGCTTTACTATATTTACTTAATTAATACCTTTTATTAGGACTAGCTTTTATTTAAAATAAATATAAAAGTCTATAAAGCGTTTATTAGTATGCTATTTAAGCTAATTTAGCTTTAAAACTATGCGTTCCTTTTAATAAGGGTTTGCAAATATACTATTAAAGTAGGTAAGGAATTACCCTAAGGTATATATAAAGGTATATCTTAACTTAAAGAAAAAGGTAACCTAAGCTTAAATCTTTAGCCCTAAGTTCTAATAGATTAGAAACTATTTATTATAGTTACTACTAATAAAATTAGAATTAGCCTTAAGCTTATATACTATTAAGCTTTATTAGGCCTAAAAGGAGGCCTTATTGCTATTATAAGGGGTCCCTATTAGAAGCAGCTTACGTTTAAGCTACTCCTACTAAGGCCTACCTAGCGTTATATTATATAAAGCTAGTGTAATATTATAAGGTAGCGCGCCTACTATAGCTGCTTAGAGGTATATGTTTTCTAGCTGTGTGTTTTATTATATAACCCTCTTCTAAAGGTACTAAAGTTCTTATATACCCTTTAAAAGTATTATATTATTACCTTAATTTAGATTTATTATAATCCCTACGTTTATTAAAAAGGTAAAGGATATTAATTATTATAGTTTAGCCTAAAAAGCTACTGCTTTTTAGTAATAATAGTATTATTAATATTCTTAGAGGAGAAGGAGGGAGCCCTTCTCCCTTTTGCTATATATTTAGCTTATATATAATATAGGTGCGTAAGGGCAACTTTAAGTAAGCCCTATAGGCCTATAAAGGGCCTATAGAGGGAGCGCTTAGGATCCGAGCCTAAAGCTTAAATCCATCATATATTATTTATAAATATATTCTAAATACTAATAGGGTTAATATAAAACTATTAAGTTTAGTAGAGTTATTAATAGCTTTAATAGCTATTTATAACCTTTAGCTTAGTGTAAAAAGGTTATTAAACTTAGCCTTAATAATGTTATATACCCTCCTTAATAAGGTATAATAGTATTTAACCTTTCCTATACTATTATAGGCTTTAATAAGAACTTTACTTATATTAATAGCTATTAACTATATTAAGTAGTAGAATTTTATAAAGGTAAATGCTTTATTAATATTATAAATTATTTAGTTTAAAGGCTTAAGATATATATTAATTTAATATTCTTTTAAGGTATTTTAAATATTATATACCTTTTACTTTTTTAAATTAAGGAAATATATAGCTTAAAATAAGGTTATAGTATTAATAATATATAGGATAGGTTTATTATTAATTTAAAGGATATTAATAATAACTTTATAGTTAAATTTATAGTTCTTTTTTAATATAAATTTAAATTTGCTAAAGGATTTGCTATAAAGTTAATATTAATAGTATTTATAGGTTAGCTTTTTAATAATTTCTATAGTTATATTTTCGCTAGCTTATGATAATAGCTAGCTTAGTTATATAATAAAAGAGTAACTAAAATAGTAGTAAAGTTAATAAATCTCTTATTTTAAAAGGTAAAAAACCTTAGCTTTATTAGCTTATAAAGTCTACTAAGAATGTCTCTATTTATAAATAATTAGGACTTTAATTAATCCTTAAATTAGTATATTTTTAATATTATTAAGCTTTACTTTTATCCTATCTATATCTATAATATAATATAAAAATAGTATTAATAAGCTAAGAATATAAAAATTAATAGTACTAAAAACTATTAGCACTTAAAGGATACCTAAGGATTTTACTAATCCTATACTAAAGTTAATAGTATACTAGTTTATAGTTTTAATCTTTAGGTAAGGTATTAACTTTATTAATACTTTTACTTAGTTAAGATTAATAGTTAAAATACCTATAGTATTAGTATTAGGTATAATTCTTTAAAACACCTTATTACTATATCTTTCTTTTAATATAAAGTATTAAGGATTAAAGTTATTAGTGTAATTATAGAGGTTATCTTTTAATAAAGTATATTTAAAAGTATTATTCTTAAGCATTTTTAAGAGTTAAAATCCTTTAAAAGTTAGGGTTTATAATATATATATTAGTAGCTTTAAAGCTAGCTTTATATTTATAATAAAGGCTATAGTAAAAAATTATATAAAGGTTAGCTTTAAAGGGTTTTATTACTTTTCTTCTATAGTAAAGAAAGTATTAATAGCTTACTAAGCTAAGTAGTCCTTTTTATTATTTTCCTTTAGATTTTTATTACTATATTCCTTTAAAATACCTTTAAAAGCTTATAAAAAAGCATTATAGCTACCTTTTATAAGTAGTGTTTTCTAGTTTTTACTCTTTTACTATTTTTCCTTTACCTTTTACTACTTATACTTAAAGTAGTTAGTTAATTAATAGCTTTATTTATTATAAATAAAGTACTTATAAGAAAAATATAATTTTCCTTACTTTTATATAAAAAAACAGAACTTATTTACTTAGCTATAGCAGTAGTTTATAAAGTAAGCCTTATTATAGTTATTTAAATTACTTATTTCTATAATTTATTACTATAAGTTAATAGTTTTATTAACTCTTAAGTATTTTCTAAGGTCTTTAAGCACTTTTTTAAAGGTTAGTATATAAATAAAAAATGTTAATTTATACTTAAAAATACTATTAATAATTATAATTAATTAACTTTAAAGCTTTATATTAACTATATTTAGTAGAAAAAGGCTATAATAGATTTTCTTAATTTTAGTAATAAGGAGTTTAAGGCACTATAACTTAGTCTTATTAGGGTTATTAATAATAATTCTATACCCCGTGGCGCAGTGGTCGAGCGTCGTGGAAAACCCAAACACTTTTCTTACATAAGCAAGAAAAGTGGGGAGGTTGCAGGTTCGATTCCTACACGGGGCACGGATTTTTCCTATATTTTAAGTGGCTCTGGGAAGGTCCGGCTTAAAATATAGGCTTAATAAAGTCCGGACTCTAATTGGCTAATATAGTAGAGGCATATTAGCTAATTAGTGCTTAATAAGCAGGAAAAGTGGGGTTGGGCCCCCTATTATCCTTGCTTACTAAGCAACGCGGATTAGCCACTACCGCGCTATAAATAGGCAACTTACCCCTTAGCTATTAGGTTACATAGCCGGTTGCAGCTGTAATATACTAGGGTTAGGGTTAATTAATTAGAAGGTTGTTAAGCAGGGTATAAAGGGATTACATAAGGAAGATATAGGGTAAATACAATGTGTACTAGTTAGCTATAGTTAAGAATGGGTCTATAAGCAGTTAAACTATATGTAAAATTAGCTAGGTTTTCATCCTATTAGGCAACTACTAATTAGTAAGTAATTACTAAATTAGTAACCTAATAAGGTTTCCTAGCTAATTAGGAAATAAGAAAGCAGAGGTTCTAGATACAGCTAAGCATAAATTGCTAAGGTCGGCTAGCGTATACAACAATACAATACAATAATAATTCTATTAAAAATAAGTCTATTTTATTTAATTTAGTAAAATTATTAATTACTTTTTGTTTTAAAGTAATTCTTTATATAAGTTATAAGCTTATAAAATAGTAGAAATCTACTTAAAAGTATATTAAAATAAAAGGTAAAAGTATTCTTTATAAGTATTATTAAAAAGGCTTAAAACTAAATATCTTATAAAATATTACTCCTTATATATATATTAGTAAAGATATTAACCTTTAGGGTAATAAAGTTATATATTTTATTATTATATTTATCTTCCTTAGTATATCCCTTAGTAAGGTCTTTTAAAATTTAGTAAATTTACTTATTTATAAAGTTATTAAAAGTAAGTATTTATAAGTTTCTTTATAGATTTTATTTCTTTTATTAGCTATTAAGATACTAACTTTATTAACTTTTAAAAGGTTTTAGCTATCCTTTAGATTATTTAGGATAGTATACTTAACTCTATAGTTTAAGGAGTCTTTAGAAGCTTTCTTTTAGTAAAAGGAAGGCTAAAGAGACTTTTTTAGCTTATAAAGTATAGAAAGGGAGCTCTTATATATATTATATAGCTATATAAGGTTTTTATATGTTTTATAAGCTAATAGAAGGGTTTTATATACTTTATTCTTATAAAGGGGGATTTTATATACTTTATATAAGGGAAAATAGTAAGTTAAGAAACCTTTAGTTAATTTCTTTATTAATAAGCTCTTTTAATTTAAAAAGGGACTTAGTAACCTTAGCTTATATACCTTTACTAAGCTTAACTCCTTAGTCTTAAAGAATATCTCTTAAAGCTCTTTAGATTAAAGTATTAATTCTTTTAAAATTAAAGAATTCTTAGTCCTTAAAATCCTTTTAAAAGTTATAAATTATTAACCTAAGGCTTTAGTTCTTATTATAATATAGCTAAATATAGTATATAAATATGTTATTAAGCTTAATAAAAGAAGCAGTATAAAGGTTAGCTAAGTTATTTTAAGTATACTTTTAGTTAGGTAAAATTATATTATAAAAGCTTTTAATAATACTAGGTATAGTATTAGAATATAAGTGTTTTAATCCTACTATTAAGCTAGAATTAAGGTTTTTTTAGTCTTACTTTTATAATATCCTTTAAAAGGGGTCTTTTTTTTATAGTTATATTATAGTATTATATTTATTAACTAGCTTAATTAAAGGAAAAACTTAGTTTTTACTTTAAGAGCTAAGAAGTAAGAAATTAAGGGTTTTTATTATAATAGATAATAAAAATAGAGGTCTTTTTATGTAATAATTAGCAGTAGCGTCTAAGTTTATAGAAGTTATTATTATAAAAAGGGTCCTTTTCTCTTATTAATAAAAAATAGTTATATAAGTAGAACCTAACCTTAAAAGGCCTTTTAAAAAGTGCAAAAATTCTTTACTTATAGCATAGTAGTAGAACCTAACCTTATAAGAGATCTTTTAGAAGCTATCTCTTTAAATAACCTTATAAATCTATAGTTTTATAACTATTAATTAGTGTTAAACTAACTTATATTATATATAATAAAAAAGGGCGATAAAAAAGGGTCTAATTTAGCTTATTTTATAAAGGTTCTAAGCTAGCTTAGAAGGTTAAAAAAGGTAGGAAAAGTAGTAGTGTTATTAGCCTACTTTTCCCTCTAAGTGTAGCTCTATATTTATAGAGATACACCTAATAAAAGCGCCATTCTCGCTCCTATTAATCCACTTAGGCTGCGCTAAGGTTCTCCTATAAGGGGGCAATTCTAACAATATTAGCTACTTATAAAGTAGCTATTTAATAATAATTAATAAAGACTTTATTATTATACTACCCCTTTTTTCCTTAAGAAAAGCTATTAAAGCTTTTTTATAAAACTATAATATTTTTATAGTAAAGGTATTATTAATAAAAACTAATACTTTCTTTAATTAATAAATATAACTATATAAGTTATATACTAAAATATATATAAAAAAACCTACTTAGTTTATATAGCTCTTAAGGCTTAGCTTAAAACTAATATAATTATACTTTAAAAACTTAGTAAAAGTAGTAAACTACCTTTTAATCTAAGTCTTAAACTCTATTAATTAATAATTTAAAGTAATTATATAGCTATATATATTTACTACTATTATAGTTTTAAGTTATAAATAATATAGGTAAGTATTAACTAATATATAATTATACTATAAAATACTAATATATACTTAATTGTAATGGATTTAAGCTAGTGGCTCGGATCCTTATCGGAGCTAGATAGGACCTACCTAAGACCCTAAGGGCAAGCCCTACTCCTATATAAGTATATAAGACATATATATAAAGTATATAGATAAAAGCCTTCTTTTTCTCCTTCTAGTTATTGTTATTGTTGTATACGCTAGCCGACCTTAGCAATTTATGCTTAGCTGTATCTAGTACCTCTGCTTTCTTATTTCCTAATTAGCTAGGAAACCTTATTAAGTTACTAATCTAGTAATTGCTTACTAATTAGTAGTTGCCTAATAGAATAAAAACCTAGCTAATTTTATATATAGTTTAACTGCTTATAGACCTATTCTTAACTATAGCTAACCGGTATATATTGTATTTACCCTATATCTTCCTTATATAATCTCTTTATACCCTGCTTAACAACCTTCTAATTAATTAACCCTAACCCTAGCATATTACAGCTGCAACCAGCTATGTAACCCAATAGCTAGGGGGTAATTTGCCTATTTATAGCACAGTAGTGGCTAATCCGCATTGCTTAGTAAGTAAGGATAATAGGGGGCCTAACCCTACTTTTCCTGCTTATTCTCCTTATAGTTAATAAGAACTTTATTAATACTAAATTATAGTTACTATTTAAGCTAGTTTATAATAATTATTAACTATTAAGATATTATAAATAGCAATAACTTAGTGATATATAATAGATATATAGGATAAGATAATATTCTATTTTAGTAACTTATAGAAAGTAGCCTTCCTTTATAATAGAGTTATATAGCTTATAGCTTAGCTTTTTAAATTAAGCTATATAGCTACCTTAGTAAATTTTATAAAGCTTAATATAACTTAAGATATATTTATAGCAGCTTTAGTTATTTAGTAATAAAACTAACTAAAGTAAAAGCCTTTCTTTATAAAAGCCTTATATAATAGTAATAAAGCCTCTTTTTAAGCTTAAAAAGCCTTTATTACCTATAAGTTAGAAGCTAATAGTAATTTTATTAGCTTTAACTATAATAAGTAGTACTTTATTTATTAATCCCTTATAATAGACTAGGTCTTTGACTTAGTAAGTGCATAGCTTACAGCTGGCAGGCGGCTGCCACCCCTAGCGTGCAACTAGCAATATAAGTGTTAATTAGTTAAAGATCTATAACTTTAATTAATATATATCCTTTTGTCTTAGCTTATAATTAGTATAGCTAGTAAAAGGGTTTAGTAATAACTAGTATATTTATGCCTAATACTTATAATAGCTTAATTAAGTTAAACTATAATAGTTAATTAAAGTTTTAAGTTATAGATTTAAATTCTACTAATATAAGCAGCTTAGCTTAGGCTTATAAGGCAAGAGTAAGTCCTTAAGGGATGTATAGATATTGCTAAAAGGGTATAGAGCAAAGTAGGTTTAGCTAAGGTTGTTATAGAGACCTAAGCAAGAAGCTATATAATAGACTAAGTCTTTAACTTAGTAAGTATATAGCTTATAGCTAGCAGGTAGCTACTACCCCTAGTATATAATTAGTAATATAAGTGTTAATTAGTTAGAGATCCGCAACTCTAATTAATATATATCCTTTTATCTTAGCTTATAGCTAGCGTAGCTAGCAAGAGGGTCTGGCAATAACCGGTATGTCTGCGCCTGACACTCGCGATAGCCCAATCGGGCTAGACTATAACAGATGTAATAGACTAGGTCTTTAACCTAGTAAGTGCATAGCTTACAGCTGGCAGGCGGCTGCCACCCTTAGCGTATAACTAGTAATATAAGTATTAATTAGTTAAAGATTTGTAACTTTAATTAATATATATCCTTTTATCTTAGCTTATAGCTAGTATAGCTAGTAAAAGGGTTTAGTAATAACTAATATATCTATACTTAATACTTATAATAGCTTAATTAGGCTAAACTATAATAGTTAATTAGAGTTTTAAGTTATAGGTTTAAATCCTGCTAATATAGGCAGCTTAGCTTAGGCTTATAAGGTAAGAGTAAGTCCTTAGGGGATATATAGGTATTGCTAAGAGAGTATAGGGTAAAGTAGGTTTAGTTAAGGTTATTATAGGGATTTAAGTAGGAAGCTATATAATAGACTAAGTCTTTAACTTAGTAAGTATATAGCTTACAGCTAGTAAGTAGCTACTACCCTTAGTATATAATTAGTAATATAAGTATTAATTAGTTAGAGATCCGCAACTTTAATTAATATATATTCTTTTATCTTAGCTTACAGCTAGCGCAGCTAGCAAGAGGGTCCGGCAACAACCAGTATTCTGCGCCTAACACTCGCGATGGCCCAATCGGGCTAGACCATAACATCCCTTAAGCTTAAGGTTTAAGCTTATATTATACCCTTTTTTAAATTAAATTATAACTATATATATAATTTAAAGTACTTTCTTAGTTATCTTAATAATATATTCTTAAACCCTTATAAGGTAAAATAAGTAGTTATTAAGCTTAATTAATTAAAATAATAGCTAAATAAGCACTTCTTTAATTTCTTTATTTACTTTAAGTAAAAGTTAGCTTTAGTAAAAGGCATTAGCTAAAATAATACTATTAAGCTAGCTAAGCTTTATACTACCTTTAATAAAAGTATATATAATTACTATATAGGCTATAATATTCTTTACTTAGATTATAAAGTAATAGTTAACTATTATAATGTGATGGATTCGAGCTAGTAGCTTAGATCCTTATTAGAGCTAAATAGAACCTACCTAGGACCCCTAGGGTAAGCCCTACTCTTATATAAGTATATAAAATACACATATAAAGTATATAAATAAGAGTCTTCCTTTTCTCCTTATAATTAATAATAACTTTATTAATACTAGATTATAGTTGCTATCTAGGCTAGTTTATAATAATTATTAACTATTAAAATATTATAAATAGTAATAATATAGTAGTATATAATAGATATATAGAATAAGATAATATTCTATCCTAGCAACTTATAGGAGGTAGCCTTCCTCTATAATAGGGTTATATAGCTTATAGCTTAGCTTTTTAAATTAAGCTATATAGCTACCTTAATAAATTCTATAAAGCCTAATATAACCTAAGAAGTATTTATAGTATTCTTAATTATCTAGTAATAAGACTAACTAAAGTAAAAGCCTCTTTTTATAAGGGCCTTATATAATAGTAATAAGGCCTCTTTTTAGGCTTATAAAGCCCTTATTACTTATAAGCTAAAAGCTAATAGTAATTTTATTAGCTTTAACTATAATAAGTAGTATTTTATTTACTAATCCCTTAAACCTAAGGTTTAAGCCTATATTACACCCTTCTTTAAATTAAGTTATAACTATATATATAATTTAAAGCACTTTTTTAATTATCTTAATAATATATTTTTAAACCCTTATAAGGTAGAATAAATAGTTACTAAGCTTAACTAACTAAAATAATAGCTAAATAAGCACTTTTTTGATTTCTTTATTTATTTTAAGTAAAAGTTAGCTTTAGTAAAAGGTATTAGCTAAAATAATACTATTAAGCTAGCTAAGCTTTATACTACTTTTAATAAAAGTATATATAATTATTATATAAGCTATAATATTTATTACTTAGATTATAAAGTAGTAGTTAACTACTATAATAATATTACTTTTAATATTAACTCCTATTATATTAAGGAGTGTGTTTATACTTAGCACTATACCTTAGTAGCTATAGCTAAAAATAATAATAGTAATATAGCTATAATAGGGGTTAATATTATATATTTCTTAAGCTTTAATAGGAATTAGCTATTTTTTAAGAAAGGTATAAAGAAACCTAAGATAGTAGCCTTTATTAAAAAAGTTTAAGCTACTTAAGTTTTTAAGGAGATTATATAATAGTATAAGGTAGTATAATAGTATTTATATTATAATAGTAATAACTATTATATTAAAGAATGCCTTTAGTATTTAGCCTACCTACCTACTAAAGAAATAAAAGTATATATAATAATAACCTTTAATAAAAATATAGGTAATAATTATAATAATTTTAGCTTAAAAAAAATAGTCTTATTATATAAGTTTTAGTAGTAAAATAATAAATAGTAGCTATAGTTTATATTACTCTCTCTTAAGTAATAATATAAATATTTATAAAGAAATTAAAAATTAAATAAAGAAATCTTTATTTTTTTTTCTTTTTTTTATAATAGTTTAAAGTTTATTATTACTTAAGTAAATAATAGTTATAATAGTTATACTATTATAAATAAGAAAATAGTTTAAAGCCTTAGCTTAAAATATATTACTTTAGCTTATTTATAGATTTTAACTACTACTATAAAGGTAATTTAATAAGGGCATATTAACTTCTCTTAGCGTTTATATATTATATACCTTATATACTTTATAGCTAACCTTAATAGTTAGTCTTTTTTTATAGTAGCCTATATAATCCCTAAGCTCTTTTATAATTATATATTTAAAGCCTTTTAAATAATCTATAATAATATTACCCTTTATACTATAAAGTGCCTTTTTATAGTTTACTTTTAAGGAGATTTATAGATTTATACTATTAATATATATAAGGTAATTTACTTTATAATTATAGTTATAGAATTTATATATATTAGCCTTACTTACTATACCCTAAAGTTAAGTAATATAATTAGTATTATAGTAATAAGCTTATAAAAGATTAATACTATTCTTACCTTTATTATAAACGCCTTAGCTTCTAAGAAGGATAATAACCTATTATATCTCTTTACTAAACTAGCTAACTTTAAGGACTTATTTTAATATAAGAATACTAATACTTTACTTTTATATAAAGGCTTAGTAAACTACTATATTTATTTATAGTATAACTTAAATAGTAATATATTAAACCTTCTTTAAGCGCCTTTATATAATATACTATATAATTAACTCTTAGAAATTTAGAAGTAAATTATAAACCTAATAAATAAGGGATAAATTTAAGCCTTATCCTTATTAATAGTAGTACTTATTTTACTAGTTAAAAAGGTAAAAGAAAAGTAGTAGTTTTATATTAATTATAAAGCTTTTAATAAGATTATAAACTAAGATTAATACCCTTTATTACTTATTAAAAAGACTTTATAATTTTTAATAAAAGCCTATTAGTTTATAAAGCTAAATATTTATATTACTTTCTATTACTTATATATTACTAAAGGAGATAGTACTTAATAGCTTTCTATATATAGTTTAGCTTATTTAAGTAATTAGTTTACTTATTTAGGCTAGCTAGCGCTCTTATAATATTTTAGTGCTATATTAATAAGGCTTTAAGTAATATATTAAGAGTTTATACTACTACTTATCTTAATAATATTTTAATTTATATAGGTAGTTTATAAAAGAAATATATATAGTATACCTAAGAGATTCTCTCTTATTTATAATAAATAAGCCTATACTTTAATATTAATAAGTATACTTTTAGAGTTATAAAAGTAAAATACTTAGGATTTATTATTTAAATAAGGTATACTATATACCTTAATTTTACTAAAATAATAGTAATTTAGGACTAAAAGGCCTTTACTTACCCTTAAGGTATATATAGCTTCTTAAGCTTTATAAACTTTTACTAAAAGTTTATTATTAACTTCTTAAACTTTATTAAGCCTTTATTAAACCTTATATAAAAAAGCGTTATATTTATATAGTTCCTTATATACTAAATAGCTTTTTAATACCTTAAAAATACTTTTTTTTTAGCTTTTTTTTTAGCTTAATAGAACCTTACTTTAAAGACTATTATTAAATATAATATATTTAGGGACGCTATTAATAGTTACCTCTTTTAATATAATAAAATAAAAGTTTTATACTTAGTAGCTTACTACTTTATATACTTAATAGCTTCTTAATAGAACTATACTATTTATAATAAGAAACTACTTAATATAATCTCTTATTTAAAGGTATAATTAGCTAAACTTTATAGTATTTTTTAGCTATTTATAATTCTTATTAATTATAAGAATTTAGAATACTTTATAAGCCTTAAAAAGATATTAAAAAGATAAGTATATTAAGTAAAAACACTCTCTCTCTTTAACTACTATCTTTACTACTACTTAAGGTTTTAAGTAATATACTTAAATACTTTCTTTAAATATAAATAAAATAAATTTAAAAGCCTTTTAATAGCTTATTAATTACTTATTTTAATATTAGTTATATATATATTAAGATTAATATTAACTTAGTTTAGCGCCTTATTAAAGGCAGAATAAACGCCCTTAAAGCCTATTATAAACTCTTAAGGCTATACCTTTTTTACTAATACTTACCTTTAAAGCCTTTAAAACTAAGAAGTTTAAGCTAATTTAAGCTACTAAGTAAAAATTAAGGTATTATAGTTAAATATATATAAGTTCCCTACTAAGGCTATAATATAGTAATAAATAGGTAACTATATATTAGATATATATAGTGCTTTATTATTTTAAGGTTATTTATAAGCTTTATAATATAAACTATTTACTATAATGCTTATTTAGTATACTTATAACTCTTTACTTTTAGGACACTTTAGTAAGAATATAATATTTTAAGCGTTTTATTATAGCTACTATTAAGAGGGTATATAAGTAAATATAGCTTAATATATTTAAAACTACTATTATTTTAGCGCTTATAAAAGCTAATACCTTTATTAAAGCCTTCTTTAGCCTATCTTAGTACTAAATAGGTACTAATTATAGTTTTTAATAGATTTTATAACTAATCTTCTTATATTTAATAAAGATATATCTTACTTCTTTATAGTTATTATAAATAAGCTTTTAAAATATATTTAGCTTAAAGTAATATTAAGTATAGTAGCTAAAGCTTATGCTTAATAATTTCTTAATTATTAATAGTATTTCTATAGTTTTTCTATATTAATTATTTTAAACTATAGCTTAGATTAAGTAAGTAGCTTCTAAGCTATATTATATAACCTTACTAATATAAAAAGGCTTTTATTTATATCTTACTATTTTTAGATAAATAGTAGTACTAAGTATATAAACTAAAAGGTTTAAGTAATATTAAAAGTTATAATTTCTTTCTTTTAAATAGATTAGCTAATATATTTTCTTATATACTAATTAGTATTAAATAACTAAACCTTAACTATTATTAGCTTAAGTGCTTATATAGCACTTTATAAATTTAATATAAACTTTATTAAGTATATACTAGCTTTTATAAAAAGCTATACTTTATTTAAGGAATAAGTAGTATAGTTTCTTAAATACCTTAAATAAGGTATAGCTTTAGCTTAAGCTATAATTAATTTTACTTAGTAATAATAATAAAAGTCTTTAAATAGATTATACTACTTAGCTAAATACTATTAGCTTAAAGATAAAGTTTAGCTTAGTTTTTATAATATTTATATACTATATTTAAGTAAAAAGCTTAATTAAGTAATAGCTAAGTATACTATTTTAAAGGTTTTTACCTTTTTTATAGTAAAGCTTAATATTTTAAGTAGTATTTATCTTATCTTTTATATAAACTTAATTAAATATATTATAAATAACCCCTTTTTTTTATAAAAATAATATAACTTTTATTTAAAGCTTATATAGCTTTAGAATAATAGTATTAATATACTAAAGAAGTACTAGGTTAAGGCTATCTTTATAGCTAAGAATATAAAAGATAGAGGTAACTATTATAATATATTAATTAAATAAATAGGCTATATATAGCTAACTTAAGAACTATTTAAAAATCTTAAGAATACTAATACTTTTACTTAGTTTAAGCTATAATAAAAGGATATAAAATATAATAATAGCTTAGTAATAATATAGAATTTTTCTTTTTTAGTTTTATTTAATATAATATTTAATAAAAACTTTAACTACTTTAGCCCTTACTTTTACTTTATAAATAATATAACTTATATATATTTTAGTATTATATATCCCTTATTTAATATTTACTTAGAGATAAAGGAAAATATATAATATAACCTTTTTTTACCTTTTTTCTTTCTTTTCTTTAACTTATATAGCTTTATAAAGATTTTATATATTTTATTTTACTATTACGTCTTAAGTATTTTGTTAAATATTAATAATAGTAATAGTAATAAGCTAAGGGCTTTTTAAAATAGTATTAAAGGTATAAGTAATAGTAGTTAAAGTATAAAAAAAGATAATAATAGTAATAAGGTAGGCTTTTTTTAACTATAAGATAGGCTAAGTATAAATAAGAGTAATAAGAATAATAGTAATAGTATTAAAGAGAGTATATTATTAATAAAAGGTAAAGAAAAATAAGCAGTAGCTTTATATATAATAGCTTTATATATAGCTACCTTATATACTAGCTTAGTGTTAAGCTATACCTATAGTTAAGTAAAAAGATTATAATATATTAGTAAGTATATTTAAAATAGTAATAAAGGAGGAAGCTAATAAGTAAAATAACTTTAATATATTAATGTTAAGTAAGGTTAAGATAAAAAAAGAGAAGAAGGCTAGTAAATAAAAAGACCTTTATATATTAGTATTAATTACTTTACTTAGTAATATACTTAATTAATCTACTTATTAATACACTTAATTTTAAACTAAAGTATATATAAAATTTAAATATTAATAGGTATAGCTAGTATTATAGATAAAGTTTATATAAAACTAAATAGTAGTTTATTAGTATATAAATAGGTAGCTATTAAAGTAAAACTAGCTATAAGTTATAAAGAAGGCACTACTATAATAGCCTTTTAAGCATTTTTAAGTAAGTTAAAAAAGCGCTTATTAAGAGCTTTAAAATCTAATATAAAAATAGCTCTTTTCTTATATTTATTATTAAAGTGTTAGGTAAGTATATATAGAACTAAAATATCCTTTTTTTATTAAATAGCTATAACTATTTTATATATAAAATAATATAAAGTAGGGTTTCTTATAAGTAAAGATAAGTTATACTTATATTTATACTTTCTCTTTATATAGAATAAACAGCCACTTTATATACCTAAAATGTATAAGAAATAGCTATTAATAGTAATATATATTAAACATAATAGATACTAATAGTTAAGGTTAATTAATAAAACTAATATATATAACTTATTCTTTAAGTCCCCCTTTATTTTATATTTACTAACTAAGTAATATAAATTAAAGAAAAGAGAGAAATATAAAGAACTATTTATAGAATATATACTAAAATATAATAAATTTATTAACAGCCTATTAATAATTTATATTTAAAAGACCTACTTTATAAATATAAAAGGATAGTAAGTAAGTATAAAAAGGGGGGTTAAAAAGGTTTTTTAAAAAAAGTAATAAAAAGATCTTAAAATATAGAGTAAAAAAGGGATAGATAATAAAGAGAATAAGTAAGGTAAGAGATAATATAAAGTTAAGGAAAAGGGTAATATATAATTAATTTATAATAGAGTAAGGAATATAGGCTAATTATATAATAGTTATATAAAGGCTAATTAATAGCTACTAATTTAGCTACTTATATTTCTATTTTAGCACTATTTATTTTTTTTTCTTAAATTATATATAGCATAATTACATAATATAACTATATGCTTTACGCCTTATACTACGTTATTTATTATTATATTATATTAACTATAATATAAATAGTTAGCTACTAAAAGCATATAGCTATATATTATATAGTATAAGAGGATATAAATATATAACTTGCGAATTCGCCCGCACCGCAACAGCGCTGTGAAATTAACTCTAAACCGCTTAAAAAGTTAATAAAACGTTTTATTAAGCCTATTTACCCCCCTTCTTAATGCTATATTAGTCCTAAAGCGTAGGCATAATAGGTAGTGTAATATTAATAGATATTAATACTAAGAATTATAGCCTTTTATAGAGTTACTACTACTTAAATATAAAGACTAATAATAATAATAATATAACTACCCTTTAAGTTAATCCTAAGCCTATTATAAGTTAAAATAAGGTATTAGTATACTTATATAAAGATTATAATAAGATTATTAAGCTATTTAATATAAGCTTATTAAAAGGGATTTAGAACTTCTACCTCTCCTACTTAAATATAGAAATAATATATATTTATTATAGTATTATTAATACCTTTAAACTAGTTATAATAAAGAACCTTAAGGAAACTATTAAAAAGGCTATTAAAAAGGTAATTTAGCTTAGAACTAACTTAGGAACCTCTTAGGCTTTTATTATAGTCTATAGAATAACTACTACTATTAATATAGCCCTTTTTAGCTAAGAATCTGCCTATTAGCTAGTTACTTTAGTAGTACTGCTTTAGGTATATTATAAAGTCCTTATTAAAAGGCCCTTTATTAATAAGCTTTTTAAAACTAAGTTCCTAAAAGATATTATTACTACTATTAATATAGCTATTAGTATTAAATATACTATAGCTATAAGGCGCCTTTATAGTAAGGATACTATTATAATATTTAGGGACTTAGTTAAACCTTACTTAATAAGTAAGAATTAGATTTAATATATATTTAGTCTAAATATAACCCTTTAATACTAAGTATTTAGTATAATTATTAAGGGATTCTTTAACTACCTTTATTAAAACTAATTAAAGGAAGATATTATAAAGGCCTTTACTACTACTAATAGCTTTAGAATAGTTAGGGTTATAACTTAAAAACTATATAGTACCTTTAATAAAGCTTTCTTTATTATAGGTATTAATAAAGTAAATATAGCTAACTACTTATATTAAGTTAAGGTAGTCTTTAAAGCTAAGATATTTAATACTAAACTATATAATAATACTATTTACCTTAAATAGTGCTATAAATACTATAAATTTAGTTATATTATAATATACTATAAGGCTACCTTAAGGTATAGCTATTATATAGCTAGTTAATATAAGGAGAGAGAATAATTATACTTAGCCTTTATAAGTAATACTTATAAATATTACCTTAACTGCTTTAGTAGGTACTTAGCTTAGTTCTAACTCTATACTATAGTAAATAAGTAATAAATATAAGCTAAGGTAGCTTATTTAATAAGGCTATATGCTTTTACTATTCTAAATAGTATAAAATAAAAAGGTTAAACTAAAGTTAAAAGCTATAGTTATTATAAAAAGGTAAGTAGCTTTATAACTTATAAAAAGTTACTTTAAAAATAAGTTAAGTGCCTTAAAAAAAGTAAAAATTAAACTATTAAGGTGTAACTTTTTTTATTAGCTTTAGTAATTTAGTAATATAGTATAATAGATAACTATTTAAGCCTTTAACCTATTCCTATTAAAAGGCTAGCTAAATATAATAGCTAACCTATTACCCTTTTATAATAAAGGTATTATATTAGAATATATAAAAGAAGACACACTTAGTATATATAATACTAAGCGCTTAGCCTAAGACTAATATAATAGTAATATAAGAACTATATAGTCCTAATTAATTACCCCTTACCTTAAACTTAGGCTACTACTAACTTACTATATATAAAGGTAGGATAGCTATATATATATATTAGAAATATAGCCTTAAATTATAAATAACTTAGTATAAAATAAATTAGTACTTTATTACCTTATAAGATATAGAAATCTACTTTATATACTTCTTTAACTTTAAATGTAATTAAACTATACCTTTATATAAACTTATATTAGCTTCTTTAAGGGATTAAACTATACTTATTAAGGATTTTAATTAATACTACCTACTATAAAATAAGTATAAATATACCTCCTTAGGCTATAATACCCTCTTAATACTTATAACTTAGTAATAACTTAGGCTTATTACCTCTTAAGGTAAAATAACTTAATAAACCTAAGGCTAATAGAGTAGTATAATTAATTATACTTAGGCTACCTTTAACCTACCTATTAAGTTTATTAAAGGCCTTAACTTAGGTAGGTTTAACTATATTCTATAGCTTATTTATATTAAGATAGGAATATATTAACTAAGAAATAGGGACCTTAAGTTTAGCTAGGTATTTATAAATAATAATATAGTATTTAATAAGGCTATATATTAGCTTTATTATAACTAGCTTAGAGAGCTATTAAATACTTTTAAAGAGATTAACTTATTTATAAACTAATTAATAAATAAGCTTTAGTAAATTACTAAGAAATTAACCTTAAGAAACCTTTAAGATAGACTCTATTAGTAGCTATAGTAAAATATAAAAGTTAAGAAGGTAGTTTAAGGGATAAAGAGAGCTTAATATTATTAAAGAGTAACTAAAACTAATATAAATTAGTAAATTATTACTAAAGTAGCTAAAACTTAATTTTAAATAGTTTATAAAAAGTAATATAATACTTAAAGATATCTTACTTAGTTAGTAACTATTAAGTAGCTTATTTTATAAAAACTAAAAAGATAGATATATCTTTATAGTAGCCTTTCCCTTAATATTTAATAAGTACTAACTTTACTTTAAGGTAAAGGTAATATAATCTTTTAAGCGTATTTTTATAATAAAAAAGTAATAGTATTTATAAAATAATTCTTTCCTTTATTTTATATTTATATTAATAATATATTAAAAGACTTAAAAGCCTACTTTAATACTATTATATTCTTAAACTTAAAAAAATTTAATAAAGATAAAATTTATATAGTTATAAAGCACTTAATTAGCTAAAAAGCACTTAAGCTTAATAAGCTTTTAATAAGGTTCCTTAAGGTATATAGTAAGCTATTAGCCTAAATACTAATATACTTACTTAATATTTATTACTAAGTTAGGCACTACCTAGCTTTATTTTAGAAAGTAAAAGTAGTAATACTATAAAAACTAAGAAAGTTCCCTTAAAAGCTTTAGTAAGCTAAAGCCTAAAGGCTAATATTACTTTTAAGTGTTATAAGTAAAGTCTTAAAAGTAATAGTAGTAACTTAAATTATCTATATAGCTAAGAAGGGAGGCACCTTCCTTAATATATAAATAGAAAATAAAGCTAATAAATTAATAGAGGTAGCACTTAGTGTCCTTACTAAAGCTATATATATAATATAGCACTATAGTAGGATTATATTACTTTTTTAGCTAAATATTTCTATAGCCTTTAATATTATATACTACTATTAACTTATATATATAATAATAACCTTAGGCTTTCTTAAGTAAATAGTAGCATAAACCTAAGCCTTTATAGCTATTAAAATAGTATATTTATACTTTAAGAGTAAGGCTATTAATACTATACCTATAATTACTAAGGTTTTATAGGGTTTCTTTATTTCTCTTATACTATTTCTTTTATATATTACCCCCCTTTATACTAAGCTATAGTTAGTTAATTCTATATTAATTCTAAGGTTCTTAAATAATATAAATATTCTTATTTATAAGTATATAGTAAAGAATAACTAAGCTTAACTTAAGTAAATATAAAGGTTTACTAAAACTAATTTATTAAGTTAAGCCTAAAGTTTTATTTATAAAAGAGTAAACTTATTTACTTTACTAAGTGCTACTAATTAATAATAACCTTAGTTTAACTTAAGAATACTACTATTTAGCCTATTTAATCTACTTACTTTCTTAAGGTATAGGTATATAGAAAGCTTTAATAAAAGACTTACTTATTTAAAGTTATAAAAAAGCTAGCTTAATAATAACTTACCTTTACTATAGTTTTAGTATTAATATAAAGGTACTTTATATAAGATATAAGGATTCTTTATATATAAGTTATTTAGAGCTTAGTTATATATAGTATAGAAATATACTATACCTTAATAAGCTATAAGGGGGTTACTAAGGGTATAGCTAAAAAGTTTAAAAGGGAGTAGCTTTATTATCTTTAAGTAGTTATAGGTGCTTATAAGGCTATACTTAAAGCTTTAGTAAAAACTAAAGCAGCTATATTATTTATTAACCTTTATTTTAACTTTTAAGTATAATACTTTTATAAGTAAATTAAAGTAAATAATATAGTAAAAAAAATCTAAGGCACTTATACTATAATTATAACTTAGCTTTAATAAAGATATTATTAGCACGCCTATTAAGGCCCTAAACTAGCCCCTTATATACCTCTTTAATACTGCCCCCCTTTATATTTAAATAAACTTAACTTTACTAAGGAGTTAAAATAGAAATAAGTAAATAAATAGTATTAAGAGAGAGCTATAATATAAGTGTGTTAGCCCTACTATACTTTTATAGTAGCTAAGTAAGACCTTAACTTTAAAACTATATAGAAGCTTATATACTTATATAGGCCCCTTAATAAGTATAAGTTATCTTTACTTATATAAATATATATAGAGAAAATTAAGCTTAAATCCTTTTTATATAACTAATATATCCTTAATATAAATTCCCTTATTTACTATTATTAGCTTAACTTTAAAAACTACTACTATATTATCTTAAATTACTTAAACTATAACTACCTATAACCTTTTAGGCTTAATATACTACCCCTTTAAAACTATAGGGATGTTTAAGTTATACTTAATATACTTTAGTCTATAGGCTTCCTTAGTAAGTAAATACTAAAGACTAATTATATTCCTTATTTTATATTAGCTACTTACCTTAAGGAGAAATAGAAGTATAAGGTAAATAAAGTAGTAAAAACTAAATAAATCTAATATAAGGCTAACCTAACCCTTAGCTAAAGCTAAAATATAGCCTAACTTAGCTAAAGTAATTCTATTACTATATTATTATTAAGTATCTTATAAACCTAAAGGAGTAGTAACTTAAGCTTATAATAGGATATATAAAGGAACCTAAGTGTAATTATAAATTATAGTTACTATTATTACTTATAACTACTATTATTTATTATACTACTACTTATATAAAAAAAGAATAAAAAAAAGAAAGTGCTTAGGCTAAACTTATATTAGCCCTTAGCTAATCCTACCTCTCTTAGGTCTTTTATAGTTATTTAAAGGAGTAAGCTTTATTAGCTACTTTTAGGGCTATTATAATTTACTTTAAGAACCTTAGGCACTCCTTTTTAAAGTATATAGTTAGGCTGCCCTTACTATTAACCTAACCCTCCCTTATTTCTTTTTACTTAATTAAATTTTATACTACTTTTTATAAGCTATTATATTTCTTTTATATATATATTAGTACCTTAAGATTAAAAAGAGGCTAAGTTAAACTTATAAAGGTAGGGATAATACCTTTAGTTATCTTATTCTCTCTTACTTACTTCTCTTAAGCTATAAGCACTTTTTTAACCTTTACTTTATATAAAGAGAACCTTTTTAATTATAAATATAGTTAGGCCTTAAGTTAGCTTTAAGGAGAAATAATTTATAAAAGGATAATTTTTACCTTACTTAATATATTTATAGTAGAGTTTAGTAGGGTTTATAATTAAATTAGCTATAGTACTATATTAAATCTAACTTAAATATACTTACTTTTTTAATTAAGATAATAGTTTATAATCTCTTTAAACTATATAAAATAAGGTTTATAGGGCTAAGTATAGGTAGCGCCCTTAAATAATATTAGCTTTATACTAATATAGAACTAATAAAGGGACTTATTAGCTTTAAAAGGGGGTTATTTTTATTTCTTTTATTAGGTATCTTTTAAAGGGAGAAGTTAGTAAAAATTAACTAAAGCTATAGTAGTTTTACTAAAATAGTATTAACTAAAGGGTAACTTATAAATAAAGGGGATAATTAAAAAGAAAAGAGGAAAAAAAAAAGGCTAAAGACTTAAGGGGAAAGCCTTTATTTATTTTCTTAGCTGCTTACCTTTATATAACTCTACTACTAAACTTTATAGCTATTAGCTAGCTGCTTTATTAATCTAAACTAAACTCCTAAACCTAAATAAAGGCTAAGTTAATACCCTATTAACCCTTATAAAACTTTAAATTCCTTTATATTACTATTAAACCTAACTTATTCTTTACTATTTAATAGCTTATATTAATTAAGAATAAGTAGAATAAGTAAGCTTAAGAGATTAGTTAATATAGTTTAACTTATACTAATATTAACTTAGAACCTTATTAGCTTTTATTAGTTTCTTAAAATTACTACTAATTAGATATAGATCTTACTTATATTTAAATCTTTTTATTCTACCTTTTAGTAACTGCTACTACACTTAACTTAATAGGTAGCGTACTTTACTTCTATAGCTAGGACTACCTTAGGGCTTATATAAGCCTTAGTAGATATATAAATGTATAGTATATAGGTTTTTCTCTCTATATTAAGGTTTTTTCTATACAGATTAGTAAGATAAGGTACTAGATAGCAGCTGCTACCAGCAGTCTAGGGTAATTTAATAAATAAATAAATATAGTATAAGAGGGGTAGAGAAGGGGGCTATATAATAGATTTAAGCTAATAGCTTAGATCCTTATTAAAGCTAAATAGGACCTGCTTAGGACCCCTAAGGTAAGCCCTACTTTTATATAAGTATATAAAACATATATATAGAGTATATAGATAGAAGTCTTCCCTTTCTCCTTATAGTTAATAATAACTTTATTAATACTAGATCGCAGTCGCCATCTGGGCTGGTCCATAACATATAATAGTATTACCCTTAATATTAACTCTTATTATATTAAGAAGTATATTTATACCTAATATTATACCTTAATAGCTATAACTAAGGATAATAATAGTAATATAGCTATAATAAGGGTTAATACTATATACTTTTAAGGCTTTAGTAAAAACTAACTATTTTTTAAGAAAAATATAAAGAAACTTAAAATAATAGCTTTTACTAAAAAAGTTTAAGCTACTTAGGTTTTTAAAAAGATTATATAATAGTATAAAGTAGTATAATAGTATTTATAGTATAATAGTAATAACTATTATATTAAAGGATGCCTTTAGTATTTAACCTATTTACTTATTAAAGGAATAGAAGTATATATAATAATAACTTTTAGTAAGAATATAAGTAATAATTATAATAATTTTAGCTTAAAAAAAGATAGTTCTATTATATAAGTCTTAGTAATAAAATAATAAATAGTAGCTATAGTTTATATTACTCTCTTTTAAGTAATAGTATAAATATTTATAAAGAAATTAAAAATTAAATAAAGGAATCTTTATTTCTCTTTTCTTTTCTTTATAATAGTTTAAAGTTTATTATTATTTAAATAAATAATAGTTATAATAGTTATACTATTATAAGAAAGAAAATAATTTAAAGCTTTAGCTTAAAATATATTACTTTAGCCTATTTATAGGTTTTAACTACTACTATAAAGGTAACCTATTAAGGGTATATTAGCTTCTCTTAATATTTATATATTATATACCTTATACGCTTTATAGCTAACCTTAATAGTTAGTTTTTTTTATAATAACTTATATAATCCCTAAGCTCTTTTATAATTATATACTTAAAGCTTTATAAATAACCTATAATAACATTACTTTTTATATAGTAAGGTATCTTTTTATAATTTACTCTTAAGGTAATTTATAGATTTATACTATTAATATATATAAAATAACTTACTTTATAATTATAGTTATAGAATTTATATATACTAGCTTTACTTACTATACCTTAAAGTTTAGTAATATAACTAATATTATAGTAAAAAGCCTATAGAAGATTAATACTATTTTTACCTTTATTATAAATACCTTAGCTTTTAAGAAGAATAATAACCTATTATACCTTCTTACTAAATTAGCTAACTTTAAGAACTTATTTTAGTATAAAAACACTAATACTTTACCTTTATATAAGGGCTTAGTAAACTATTATATTTATTTATATTATAACCTAAATAGTAGTGTATTAAACCTCCTTTAAGCTCTTTTATATAATATATTATATAATTAACTCTTAGAAATTTAAAAGTAAATTATAAACTTAATAAATAAGGGATAGATTTAAGCTTTATTTTTATTAATAATAGCGCTTATTTTATTAGTTAAAAAAGTAAGAGAAGAGTAGTAGTTTTATATTAATTATATAGCTTTTAATAAGATTATAAACTAAAATTAGTACCTCTTACTATTTATTAAAAAGACTTTATATTTCTTAGTAAAAGCCTATTAATTTATAAAGCTAAATATTTACACTGCTTTTTATTATTTATATATTACTAAAGAAGATAAATACTTAATAGCTTTTTATATATAGTTTAGCCTATTTAAGTAGCTAATATACTTATTTAGGCTAGCTAGCGCTCTTATAATATTTTAGTGTTATATTAATAAGGCCTTAGGTAATATATTAAGGGTTTATACTACTACTTATTTTAATAATATTTCAATTTATATAAGTAGGTTATAAAAGAAATATATATAGTATACTTAAAAGATTCTCTTTTACTTATAATAAATAGGCCTATATCTTAATATTAATAAGTATACTTTTAAAGTTATAAAAGTAAAATACTTAGGATTTATTATTTAAGTAAGGTATACTATACACCTTAATTTTACTAAAATAGTAGTAATTTAAAACTAAAAGGCCTTTACTTATTCCTAAAAGGTATATAGTTTTTTAGGCTTTATAAAATTTTACTAAAAGTTTATTACTAACTTCTTAAACCTTATTAAGCCTTTATTAAACTTTATATAAAAAGGTATTATATTTATATAGTCTCTTATATACTAAATAGCTTTTTAATACCTTAAGGATACTTTCTCTTTAGCTTTTATTTTAGCTTAATAAGACCTTACTTTAAATATTATTATTAAGTATAATATATTTAGAGAGGCTATTAGTAGTTGCTTCTCTTAATATAATAAGGTAGGAGTTTTACACTTAGTAGCTTATTATTTTATATACTTTATAGCTTTTTAATAAAACTATACTATTTATAATAAGGAACTGCTTAATATTATCTTTTACTTAAAAGTATAATTAGCTAAACTTTAAAGTATTTTTTAGCTATTTATAATTCTTATTAACTATAAGAATTTAAAATACTTTATAAGCCTTAGAGAGATATTAAAAAGATAAGTATATTAAGTAAAAATACTCTCTCTCTTTAATTATTACCTTTACTACTACTTAAGCTTTTAAATAGTATACTTAAACACTCTCTTAAGATATAAATAAAATAAATCTAAAAGCCTTTTAGTAGCTTATTAGTTACTTATCTTAGTATTAATTATATATATATTATAAGTAATATTAGCTTAGTTTAATGCCTTATTAAAGGTAGAATAAATAGTTTTAAAGCCTATTATAAACCTTTAAAGCTATACTTTCTTTATTAATACTTACCTTTAAAGCCTTTAAAACTAAGAAGTTTAAGCTAACTTTAGCTATTAAGTATAAATTAAGGCATTATAATTAAATATATATAAGTTCCTTACTAAAGCTATAATATAGTAGTAAATAGGCAACTATATACTAAATATATATAGCGCTTTATTATTTTAAAGCTATTTATAAGCCTTATAATATAAACTACTTATTATTACACTTATTTAGTATACTTATAACTCTTTACTTTTAAGGTACTTTAGTAAGAATATAATATTTTAAGTGCTTTATTATAGCTACTATTAAGAAGGTATATTAGTAAATATAGCTTAATATATTTAAAACTATTATTATTTTAATACTTATAAAAGCTAGCGCCTTTACTAAGGCTTTCTTTAGCTTATTTTAGTACTAAATAAGTATTAGTTATAATTATTAGTAGATTTTATAACTTATCTCCTTATATTTAATAAGGATATACCTTATTTTCTTATAGTTATTATAAATAAGCTTTTAAAATATATTTAGCTTAAGGTAATATTAAGTATAATAGCTAAAGAATATACTTAATAGTTTTTTAATTACTAATAGTAATTCTATAGTTTCCTTATATTAATTATCTTAAACTATAGTTTAAATTAGGTAAGTAGCTTTTAAGCTTTATTATATAACCTTATTAGTTTAAAAAGACTTCTCTTTATATCTTACTATCCTTAAATAAATAATAGTACTAAGTATATAAACTAAAAGGTTTAAGTAGTTTTAAAAGTTATAGTTTTTTTCTTTTAGATAGATTAGCTAATATATCTCTTTATATATTAATTAATATTAAATAACTAAACCTTAACTATTATTAGCTTAAGTGCTTATATAATACTTTATAGATTTAATATAGATCTTATTAAGTATATATTAGCTTTTATAAGAAGCTATATATTACTTAACAGCTAAGTAGTATAGTTCCTTAAATACTTTAAGTAAGGTATAGCTTTAGCCTTAAATACCTTAAGTTAGGTATAGCTTTAGCCTAAGCTATAATTAATTTTACTTAATAATAATAATAAAAGTTTTTAAATAAATTATACTACTTAGCTAAATAGTATTAGCTTAAAAATAAAGTATAGCTTAGTTTTTATAATATTTATATACTTTACTTAAGTAAAAAGCTAAACTAAGTAATAGTTAAGTATATTATTTTAAAGGTTCTTACCTTTATTATAGTAATGTTAAATATTTTAAATAGTATTTACTTTATTTTTTATATAAACCTAATTAAGTATACTATAATACTTTATTTTTTATATAAACCTAATTAAGTATGCTATAAATAACCCCCTTTCTTTCTAAGAATAATATAACTTCTATTTAAAGCTTATATAGCTTTAGAATAATAATATTAATATACTTAAAGAGTACTAAGTTAAGGCTGTTTTTATAGCTAAGAATATAAGAAATAAAGGTAACTATTATAATATATTAATTAAATAGGTAGGCTATATATAGCTAACTTAAGAACTACTTTAGAATTTTAAGAATATTAATACTTTTACTTAGTTTAAGCTATAATAAAGAGATATAAAATATAATAATAGCTTAATAGTAGTATAAAATTCTTTTTTTTAGTTTTACTTAGTATAATATTTAATAAAGACTTTAACTATCTTAGCCTTTACTTTTACTCCTTAAATAATATAACTTATATATATTTTAGCGCTATATATCCCTTACTTAACATTTACTTAGGGATAGAGAAAGATATATAATATAACCTTTTCTTACCCTTCTTTTTCTTTTTTAACCTATATAGCTTTATAAAAATCTTATATATTTTATTCTATTACTACTCTTTAAAGATATTATTAAGTATTAATAGTAGTAGAAGTAGTAAGTTAAAGGCTTTTTAAAATAGTATTAATAGTATAAGTAATAGTAGTTAAGGTATAAAAAAATAGTAATAATAGTAAAATAAGCCCTTCTTAGCTATAAAATAAGCTAGGTATAAGTAAAGGTAATAGGGATAATAATAGTAATAGTAGTAGTAGTAATATTAAAAAGGGCGTATTATTAATAAATAGTAAAGGAGAATAAGTAGTAGCCTTATATATAGTAGCCTTATATACTAGCTTAGTATTAAGCTATACTTATAGCTAAGTAAAAAGATTATTGTTAGAATTGCCCCCTTA
Organism: Claviceps sorghi; assembly: GCA_018360135.1. Classification (NCBI taxonomy): domain Eukaryota; kingdom Fungi; phylum Ascomycota; class Sordariomycetes; order Hypocreales; family Clavicipitaceae; genus Claviceps; species Claviceps sorghi. Next base: position 3,613 of record SRPV01000083.1, on the reverse strand, counting down.
TAGAAAAACCTTAGTGTAACCTAGGTAGATTAATAGAAGCGAATAATGCTTCTATTAAGTATATCCCTATAAATATAGGGCTATACCTAAGGGGAAAAGTAAGCTAATAATACTACTACTTTTTCTGCCTTTTTTAACCTTTTAAGCTAGCTTAGAACCTTTATAAAATAAGCTAAATTAAACCTTTATTACTCTTTTTATTATATATAATACTAGCTAGGCTAATACTAATTAGTAGTTATAAAACTATAGATTTATAAGGTTATTTAAGGAGATAGCTTTTAAAAGACCTTTTATAAGGTTAGGTTTTATTACTATATTATAAATAAGGAATTTTGACACTTTTTAAAAAACCTTTTAAGGTTAAGTTTTACCTATATAACTATTTTTTATTAATAAAAAAAAAGGACTCTTTTTATAATAATAACTTTTATAAACTTAAATACTATTACTAATTATTATATAAAAAAACTTTATTTTTATTATTTATTATAATAAAAACCCTTAATTTCTTACTTTTTAGCCTTTAAAGTAAAAACTAAGTTTTTTCTTAATTAAGCTAATTAATAAATATAGCACTATAATATAATTATAAGAGAAAGACCCTTTTTAAAGAATATTATAAAAGTAAGACTAAAAAAATCTTAATTTTAGCTTAATAGTAGGATTAAAATACCTATATTTTAATACTATACCTAATATTATTAAAAGCTTTTATAATATAATTTTACTTAACTAAGAGTATACTTAAGATAATTTAGCTAACCTTTATATTACTCCTTTTATTAAGCTTAATAATATATTTATATACTATATTTAGCTATGTTATAATAAAAACTAAAGCCTTAAGTAAATAATTTATAACTTTTAAAAGGATTTTAAAGACTAAAAATTTCTTAACTTTAAAAGAATTAATACTTTAATTTAATAAGCTTTAAAAGATATTCTTTAAGACTAAAGAGTTAAGCTTAGTAAAGGTATATAAGCTAAGGTTACTAAGTCCTTTTTTAAGTTAAAAAAGCTTATTAATAAGGAAATTAACTAAAGGTTCCTTAACTTACTATTTTTTTTTATATAAAGTATATAAAATCCCTTTTTAAAAAAGCAAAGTATATAAAACCCTTTTATTAGCTTATAAAATATACAAAAACTTTATATAGCTATATAATATATATAAAAGCTTTCTTTCTATACTTTATAAGCTAAAAAAGTCTCTTTAGCTTTTCCTTTATTAAAAGAAAGCTTTTAAAAACTCTTTAAATTATAAAGTTAAGTATACTATTCTAAATAACTTAAAGAATAGCTAGAATCTATTAAAAGCTAGTAAAGTTAGTACCTTAATAGCTAATAAAAGAGATAAAACCTATAAAAGAACTTATAAATACTTACTTTTAATAACCTTATAAATAAGTAAATTTACTAAATTTTAAAAGACTTTACTAAAGAATATATTAAAGAAGATAAATATAGTAGTAAGATATATACCTTTATTACTCTAAAGATTAATATTTTTACATATATATATATAAGAAGTAATATTTTGTAAGACATTTAGCCTTAAGCCTTTTTAATAATACTTATAAAAGATACCCTTACCTTTTATTTTAATATACTTTTTAGTAAATTTTTACTATTTTATAAGCTTATAATTTATATAAAGAATTACTTTAAAATAGAAAGTAATTAGTAATTTTATTATTATTATTATTATTAAATTACACTGGATAGCTCTAGGAGCTATTTTCTAATACCTTAGCTTATTTAGTTATATAAGAAAAACCCTAGGGTAGAGAGGAAAACCTATATACTACTATATATTTGTTGAAAATAACAGCTATTTTCAGGGGACTTCCTTATCTATTAGGCCTCTCAACAGGCCTTATAGTGACCCTTAGCCCCTGCCTTATAGGGACCCTTATAGGGACCCTTAGGGGGCTTTTCTTGGCTGTTGCCGGCGTTGCAAGCGGCCTAGAGCTGCGCGCGGCGCCTGCAGAATCAATTCTTCCGCTCGTAGCTTGCAGCTGCGAGCGCCCCACTTTTCTTGCCTTTTCCCTTCTAATTGTGCCTTGTGGCAGCTGGCGCACGCCTAATTGGGAACCTAACGGTCCGTTAGGCTTAGCAAGACTTTGGAATTAATTTTTATGGCAACTAGGCAAGCAATTAAAAATTGGCTTAAAGATTTAAGCTGCTTACCCTAGAGGCTACGCAGTAGGCTACCCTAGGGCACACTTTATAGCTGATTTGCGCAACAACTAAGGGGTTGTGGAAGATTTTGCAACTAGCATTTTTATTGCTAGAATAAGGGGAATTTTTTTATGTAATTAGTTAATTTTTTTGATTTTTAAAGTTGCATGCTAATTTTTATTAAGTTAACATTTAGGGAGCATGTTAGCACCTTGTTTATATAGCTGTGAGTCTATTTTTTTATTTTCCTATATAAATAAATTTTACGGAAAATAAAAAGTAGCCTATAAGCCCCTTTTTGCGGGGCTAGGCCTCTGATAGGCTTAGAGGGTATATGAGGGAGAAGACATTCCCCCTTACTAGCTGCCTGCTAACCGTATAGACTGTTAATCTAAGCCCACTACCTACAACGTTAGATAATTAGATAAAAATCTAAGAAAATTCTACTGCCTTCTATAAGCTAGAATTTAGCGTATTTTAAGTGCTAAAAGTTGTGTATTAAGCTTCTAATATTAGTTATAAGGCCTATAGCTTCGGCTACAGCGCTGCAGAGCCCTTCTGGCTTTTGGCTTACTAAGCCTCACTACCTTAGTAATTTAGAGGGCAAAAGCCTCTATAAACCCCTTATTTCTAATAGGTTATAAGCCTGGAAGTAACTTCCTAGTACCTAAAAATTCACTAAATTTTATAGAGCATTTAGAAAATTCTTTAGAAATTTACTTAATATTCTACATTAGGTAAAAGACCTAAGAAAGACTTAAAAGCTATTATTCCTTCTATAAAAATAGAATAAATTCGCTAAAAGAAGACTCCCCTTCTATAAAATAGGGAGAATTACGGTTATAGAAGAAATTCTACTTCTATAAAAAATAGAATCTACGAGAAAAGAAGCTTTCCTTTTTATAAAAAGAAAAAGAAATTATAGAATATTTCTATTTCTATAAAAGAGCTTATAGAGTTATTTCTCTCTATAAAAAGGAACCTTATAGAAGCTTTCCCTTCTATAACAAAGCTTAGAAAATTCCTTCTTTTAAGTAAAGACCTATAAAATTAAGACCTTTATAGGTATTTTTGTGGATTTTTAAATTTATAGAGATTTTCTCTTTAATTTTTAGCAGCTATGGAACCTATGAATTTAGGCCCCTAAGCCAAAAGCTAAGAGTAAGCTTAGGTTAACTTAGTGAACTAGTAAATTGCTGTTTAGAATTTAAGTATCACTAATATTTTACAAAAATTAGAAGATTTAGCTATTGCTATAGCTAATAACCTAAAGCCTAAGCTAGCAGAACTACTAGAAAATCCTAATTCTAGTGGAAGTGTAAGCCACGAAAAGAACTTTAATATATTAAATTCCTATAATAAATCAGTTATTAAAGAATTTAATAAAAGGGTATATAGCTTCCTAGAAGCTGTAAGGCTTAAGGGACTG
>SRPV01000829.1:0-13448 GCA_018360135.1 Claviceps sorghi | reverse complement strand
TTTTTTTTTTTTTTTTTGCATCCATCACCCGCTGTTCCGGGGTCCCCCCTTCTCCCCCATAAAAGCCATTGCTACGTCTTAAGCTAATCTTTTACTACCTACATGTAGATGCCGCCGACTCGACCAAAATTCAACTTCGCATGCGTTGCCAATGGACCCATATTTCGTCGGCGACGATCATTTATACCATGAGAGAGCACTCGCGGAGCCAAGGGACATAATTCCTCGAGCTTCACCCTCTCAACCCGTTCCCACGCGTCCGAACCAGTCACCAGACACGGCATCGACCGCTCATTACTCCAGCGCGCTGTCCGCACTTCGGGCCCTCGCTATCGCGCCGACGAGCCCACCCTCTCCCGCCGGAAGCCACAGTGGCGGCCTCTGGCCCTTCAGCCGGAGCGCTGCGGCCAGTCCGTCAGGATCCGACCGACGCCCTTCCGTGCCGTGTCTGTCGTCCACCTATGACACGAGCTACCAGTACAGCTCAGAGGCTTATGCATACGACACGGGCTCAAACGGGCCGGATCGGCCGCTCCCCACCCGTCAGCCCAGCACATACTCGCGACCCAAGAGTATTGAGTTGCTCACGCCGGTCATGGGACGGTAATGCCTGGTGGGCTCGACTACTAGCTCCTCTGTTGTGGTGGGCAAAAATAACAGATCAAAAACGAAAACCAAAGCCCTCGAGCCGGGGAGCTCCTGGGGGCGCGCGGGCCACGGGCCACGGTTTTCGCAAGTCAGAATGCATCGTGGGATGGCCCTCGTTTGGACCCAAAAACAAACAAAAAAAAATATAAATATATATAAAAAAAAAACGCTGGAGCTGGCCACCCCTGGTTCAGCAAAGGCCGGGCCTCACGAACGTGAGTGAGCAGCTTGGCGTGTTGCCGTGCCGATTTGCGAGGTCACGAGGAGATTGCGCGTCGAATCCGCCATGGACTGAACTGACTCTGGGAGTCGACCAGGATTCTTGATCCTCCCGATTCTCTTGGTTCCGGCTCGCTCACAAGTCCCACGGCGGCCACGATACTTGCGAAATGGATTCGCGCGCCATCTCGGCAAGCGGCGCCCGCAAAAGCGAGGCAGCAAGGCAATCGCACGACCTGACGGCATGACAAGAAAGCCAAGTCACATTTCCGTGCAAGGACTAGGCCTCCACGTCGTAGGTATGAAGTATTAAGTCTCGACTCTGGAAAGCGCCGAGAGGACTTGGCCGAGTGCGTGGGGTTATTGCGTTATGGGGCGTCGACCCGGTTCCCAGCTTCACATGCGGGTGGTGTGTCCCGTGACCTACATGGCTAGAAATGACGAAAGCAAAAAGAGAGAGGGAAAAAAAAAAAAAAAAAAAAAAAAAAAAAAAAAAAAAAAAACAGAGAATTTGTGTCATGGTCTGTTTGAGAGAGGGCCTTTCTAGAAGAGCCGGACGAGGGGTGCGTGGTTTGTCTATTCAATGTAGAGGCAGTTTGAGACAGTGCGAGACCATTCAAGACAAGCACATGTACATACATACATGCACACGACACATCCACCTCATGGTCCGGCATCCCCAGTAATAAACGCGGCAATGCCATCCCGTGACCGTCGTGTCCATGCCGAAAGGGCGTCCCCGGTGCGTTTGTTCGGGCGGCGCTGCCATGACGCATCTACAAGCACGGCCGTGAGTGCAGTTCAGGGGACCTGCAGGGAGCAGACCGACGACGCCGTCCGAACCTGCGCAGAGTGGACATTGGACATTGGACATTGGACATTGGACATTGGACATTGGACATTGGCGGAGCAACCCGCGCATGCCCACAAGGCAGCAAGCATTTGGGATAAAGGTCATGCCGCGATACATTTTCCAGTCGCGGGGCAGTCCCGCCGCACGTCCGCTCGCGTACCGCGTTCCGTCCGATGTGCACTCGTTTTCGATACATATGGGGTCCTTACGACATGATGGGTCTCCGGCTCCATGACGGGACGTCCTCAAAACAAGACGTCCAAGGAGGGCCACGGAATGGAATTCGACGCTTCAATATACCAGCCCCAATCTGCACTCCACGCCGCTCCGCCACAACCACGACTCGCCCTCACCTATCAAAAAAGGAAGGAAAAAAAGAAAAGAAGAGAAAAGAAAAGAAGAAGCAATCGGGCCAAAGTACCATGAAGGAATAAATGTCTCGAAATTATACAACTGCCCCGACACCAAGGCTGCACGGCGAAGGAGAAGAAAGGATGCAACAAAGAAAAAAAAAAGAAGAAGAAGAAGAAGAAAGAAGGAAAAAGAAGGAAAAAGAAGGAAAAAAAAAAAAAAAAAAAAGGGCTGAAAGAAAAACACACAAAGGCCACAAACAACACCCCCGCGCTGGCCCTCACCGGTCTACCGGCCGCGAGCTCGCCATCTCTCCGTAGCGGCCTCTATGTTTCGTCGTGTCGTAGGCTTGCAAGACGCGCGTTTGGCTCTCGTCGGCTTGCGAAAATGCGTAACCACGCTGCTTGCGCATCCGCTGCACCTGCCGGACTTTGCGGATTGCTTTCTGGAATTGCTCCATTCTACGGAATACGTTAGTCGCCGGTGGTGGGAGACGAAAAAAAAAAAAAAAAAAAAAAAAAAAAAAACCGGATCTAAATACCTTGGTCGATAATCTTGAATATTGTACTTTTGAATCTCTTGAATGTGGTGATATGTCTGAGGCCGATACATGCGCTTGGCATATTTCCACGCCACATCACGTATCAGACACAGCACGGCCAGCACAACCGTCTGCAGCCAAAACACGGGACTCGTGTACAGTCTCGCCACGACGCCGTGGTACTCCATGGAGAAGTGCACCCTGGGCGCCAACGAGCCGTAGGTGGCGATAAAGACATACCAGATGGCCATGCTGCCGGGGATGGCGAGCACGTGGTACTTGGTCCAGTTGTTCGTCACCAGAGCTGCCTTGCCCAGCACCGTCAGCAGCACGGCGCCGTACAGAGCCGTTCCCCAGACCCAGTGGCCCGCCACCTTGCCATCGCCCTGGATGAGATCGCCGTGCCAGATGAGCGCCGCGAACACGTAGAGAACGAGCGAGTGGTAGAATGCGTTGGCGACCCACTGCGCAAACGTCTTGAGCTTGAAGAAGTAGTTGCTTTGGCCCATGGTGTACAGCTGCGGATACCGGTCCAGCAGCCGGGCCGAGATGAACTGGTCGAGGATGCCCAGCACCAGCGGTGGAAGAACCGTATAAAGGACGTTGTAGAACGACAGTGTCCATGACTCGTAAATGACTTGGCCCGAGAAGACATTTTGAAAGGTAAACTACGGCGCTTGTCAGCCAGAGCTTGGGGGGAAAGGGAAGAGAAAGGAAGGGGGAGGACGGACCCAAAACTGCGTCAAGTACAGAGTAATATTCTTGTAAAACGAAAACAAAATCGTCTTGCTCACGCGCTGATAACTCCAGGCCCCGTGCACCAAGAGCAGCTTGCGCAGATATCGAAACTGGGCAATGGCGACGTCGGCGCTTCGTGCCGCCTGGAGACCTTCCATGCCGCTGATGCCGACACCAATGTGCGCGGCCTGAATCATGGACACGTCGTTGGCGCCGTCGCCAATGGCAAGGAGGATGGACTGCTTCTGATACTTCTTGACCAGCTTGACCACCAGGGCCTTCTGCAGCGGCGACACCCGGCAGCAGATGACGGCCTTGCACATGATGGCCAGGTCCAGGAACAGCTTCTCGAGATCCTTTTCCAGTGCAAAGGTCAACGACTTGCCGTCAATCACGAGTGCCAGCGTTTCCGTCTCAATGGTGCCGTCCGCCTGGGTCCGGATCGCGTCCAGCTTCTTTTGGATGTTCTCCCGCGTGGCCGCCGCCGTCTCCTCGTTCACAATCAACAGCATCATGTCCTCGCTCAGAAGCTTGCAGCTCATGCCGATATTGATGGCCGTCTCCTGGCGATCGCCCGTCAGGACCCAGACCTTGATGTTGGCCTGCTGCAGAGTGTGGATCGTCTCGGGAACGCCGTCCTGAAGACGATCCTCAATGGCAGTGGCTCCGAGGAGGAAGAAGTCGTGCTCGATAATCTCGGCCGCCTTGTCCAGTTCGTCCGCTCGACTTCCACCCACGGTCGTGGCCGCCGCGTCGTGGATTTTGTACCATTCGGCATATTCCTGCTCCGGTATTTCCCGCATGGCCAGGCAAAGCGTCCGCAGACCCTCGGACGCGTATTCTTCCAGGTGCCGCAGAGTGGCATCCACGTGCGGGTTCTGGTCGTTCAGGCGTTCCAGTATCACGGTATCGGCACCTTTGCAGTAGATTCGAAGCTTGCCATCCGGGCAACGGTAGATGGCCGACATTCGCTTGCGGGTCGAGTTGAATTCGCAGACGGCCAGTAGCTCGTACTCGAGCTGTTGGCCACCGACCTCGATGATGACCGACTTCGGCTTTCTTGCCGTGAAACGATAGCCGAGCTCCAGCGCACCTTGCACGAGGGCCCCTTCATCGGGCGATGCTGCTTGGTACTTGATGTGGCCCTTCTCGTCCATCTCCGGGATGACGGTGTGGCAGGTGGCCAGCAGGGCGAGAAAGTGATCGATGGCCACGGCGGATTCGTGGCCCTCGGCCAGGTTGGACCGCAGCCTCTTGAAGTCGTGGATGCCCTGGTCGTCGTCGGGGCCGGTGGCGCGGCGATCCTCGGGGATCGCGTCAGCGTACTGGAGCCCTGCGATGGTGCACTGCTTGAACTCCATCTGGTTGCAGGTCAGCGTGCCCGTCTTGTCGGAGAAGACAAACTCAACCATGCCGAGCTCTTCCACCAAGCTGGACGTGCGACACGTTGCGGGCGTGTCCGCCTTGTCGTAGTACATGTCCAGGTCGTCGTTGATGAGGATCCCGTGCCAGTACTTGACCAGCTCGATGGTGACGAACAGCGAGATTGGAACGAGGGAGGAGAACAGCACCCAGTACGTGACCATGTCCCTGACGAACGTCCTGGCGACCTGCCCAGCACTGCTAATCTTGTCCAGGTACAGATAGTCGAGGGAATCCCCGTGCACGCTGCGCATAATCAGGTCGCCCACTGTACATATGACGCTGAGGGCCAGGAGCATGCCGACGAGCATCAAAACCAGCCAGTTGAGCTTCTTCTCGACCTTGGTCCGCTTAATGGGGGTCGCCGTGGCATTTCGCATGAGCTTGGTCTCGTGACCGGTGAAGACGACGACGCCGTGAATCCAGGGCGTGTTTCGCAAAGTGGCGCCTCGGAGAAGAAGCTGCTCGGGATTGAGCGCCAGTTCCTTTTCGCCCCCGCCAGCCTGCATGGTCAGTGTTGCCTCGTACGTGTACAGGCTGCTGTTGGGCTGCTCCGACTTGATCCGGCCGCCGAGCCTGCTCAGTTCGCTCGACGAGACCATGGACGCCGTCTCCGGGAGGCCCTGTTTGATTTTCAAGTTCGTCTCGCCGTCCAGGTTCGCCGTTTCGATGTAGCAGAGACCCTCGGGCTCCGAACTGGCGAGGAGGACCAGATCGGCGGGAAACGATTCTTCTGATTCTACGCGGATAATGTCTCCCACGCCGACGTTGATCCATTTCGTTTCGGTGAAGCTCGATCCGCGCAAGACCTGGGCCCTAGAAGTATTCAGGGCGTTGTCGGCCTGTTTTCTCCGATAGTCTTCCACCATTTCCTTGCCCGCGGAAATGATGAGCACAATCGTCAGGGGCGCAATGGTTGTGTATCGATTCGTCGGCGAGAGACCTGGAATCTGTTGCAGGCAGGCGGTAAACAAGAAGAAAACGTTGGCAAATTTGGAAAACTGCTCAAAGAGAAACTTGGGAAGAAACGTGGCCACGTTGTATTTGGCGGTCGAGATGTGGTTGTCGACATACTTGTTTGCCGCGTTGGCAGGCGGGTTGTTGAGGTGAATGACGCGAGGTCCCAGGGTGGAGGGATCGGGCTTGCTGCGGCCAAAGCCAAATTTGAAGTTGCCCATGTCGAAGCCTTTGCTGTGTTGTCCTTGTTGGGCATCGGCACCGGCAGCAAGACCAGCATTGGCGCCGGCGCCGGCACCGGCACCGGCACCGGCGGCGCGAGCACCACGATCTTGTCCATGTTCTGTCAGGGGCAAGTCCATTTCCGAGTATCCCTGGCCCATGCCGAGCTTGTTCTTGACCTTTCCGAAAAGACCTCCACCCATACTCAGCACGCTGTTTCGATTCCGGGCGTTGCTTCGATTCGCAGGAGAGAGGCCCTCTGCCGAGCCTCCCTGCTGGTAATATGAGACGCCATCGGCGGAATAATCGTCAAAGTCGTCGGCGTAACGCTGGTAGTTGCCCAGCTCGGACGTCTGGCTGTATTGCCTGCTCATGTACGGACCAGTGCCGCGCTGATTTGAGAGGGCCGGGGCGGCGCCGCCCGAGCGAGTACTCGCCGTCGCGGGCGGACTCGCTGCCCCGACAAAATCGTCATACGAGACGGATGGTCGACCCTGGGGTTCTTGCTCGTGGCTGTAGCGTCGCATCAAATCGTCATCGTTGAGCGTCGACCGCTGACCGCCGCCGTACACAGGCTGGTCGTTGTCCAGATCCAACAGCAGGTCATCACGATTCCCAGAGGAACCGGCGTGGAGGCCTGCTCCTGTCGGTCTTCCGGCCATCCTGGAGGATGAGCAATGCTCGGGCAGTTGGGATGGGGGTTAAGTGATGCGGCGCATGCAGAAGCGGGTCGAGTTGTCGTGGCTAGAATCGGGAAAAAAAGGAGTGACGAGATGAAAATGAAGACGATCGGGGGAAGGAAGAGAGAGGGAAAAAAGAAGACAAAAAAAAAAAAAAACAGTGCGTCAATGACCGGGCGAAACGCCAGACGGTGGCCCGCTTTGGATGTGCAGTTGGGGCGACTGGACGAGAGATGTCGTTGCTGCCTCACGTACTAGGTACCTAGGCAGGCAGGCAGGCAGGCAGGTAGGTGAAGTAGGTAGGGAGGTTGACAAAGCATACGTACGGAGAAGACGAAAGAGATGTTGGACGGTGTGACAATAATGCGGCCGCGTAGCAAATTGAATCATTGGCCTGGCTGGCAGGAGCCTGGAAGCGACAATGGGATGCGAGTGTGGTTGGTTGGTGGCTCAGCCGGTTTGGTTGGCTCTGCTGGCATGACAGTGCTGCCAAGCCACACTAGTGAGTGCTTCATCAATGTGGGCGCACGCGCACAAAGACGAGAGGCACGAGCCTGGTCTGGTGCTTTTTGCGTGACCGAGTGGGTGGGGTGCTGGGCGGAGTCCTGTGCCTGGCCGTATTGGGCCTGCCTGGGTGGGTGGGCAGGTACGGGGCAGGTACGGGGCAGGTACGGGGCAGGTACGGACAGGCGCTGGCAGGCGCTGGCAGGCGCTGGCAGGCGCTGGCAGGTTCTTGGTGGGCAGGCGGATTTTTTTTTAGCAGGCTCGGGACCCTGCACAGCCCACATGCGGCCTCCAGCCGTCAGACGGGCAGCGGCCTGGGTTCTGGTCTGGTCTGGTCTGGTCTGCGTCAGCACTTGCGTGCTATTTTGAGCCGCCTGGTCGCCCTTTGCCTCAACGCAGCCACGATTGAATCCGTCATCCGTCATCCGTCATCCACCGTCCTTCTCCCATCGAAGCATCATCCCATGCTCTACGACAGCGGCCGGCCCCTGCCGAAAGAAACGACCCTGTGAAGCCTTTCTGCCGATTCAGAACAAAGCCGCCCAACGAAGAAAACAAACAAAAAAAAAAAAAAAAAAAAAAAAAAAAAAAACGCACGCCTCAGCAACACAGAGCCCAACATGGTCTGCGGCAAGTGTCAGAAACTATCCAGGACAACCCTCGCGACCCCAGAGGTCAAGAAGAAGAGCGAAATGTACTACGGCTCTCCCGCCGCCGCATCGTCGACCAAGCCATCTGGCTCCAAACACGCCACGATCGGACAGAGCGGCGTAGTAAAGGTACCTCCCGCCGCTGTTGATGCGCAGAAAAAAAAAAACGTAGAAAAGGAGAGAAAAGGAAAGAAAAGAAAAGAAAAGAAAAGGCGGCGCCAAGATTTGGCATGGATAACGGATGCGCGCCGGTACTATTACACCTGCGTGTCGACAAGAGGACACCCATTTTTAGCGGCACCCGGAGTACATGGCATCACGTACCCAGTAGCTGGACAGGTATGTAATTGTACATACAACAGTACGTCCGGTACAACACGGCCAGAGGGCGGGCAGGGCAGGCGGACGCATCTCGCATTTCGTGCCCAGGAACAATAAGAAAACGGGCTTGGCCACCTCCCCAGGCTCCCAGATTAAGAACGCCTTTGCCGCCCACCCCCCCCCCCCCCCCCCCCCCCCCCCCCCCCCCCTTCTCCTGCCCCCCGGAAACAAAATATTGCCTTGTTCAAGTCTTTCTTGTCGGGTTTGTCCTTCAAAGCTGTTCGTGTCCGGCAAGGAAGGACAGCCATCACCTCTTTTTTTCATCACCGATACAGCGAAAGGAACAAACGAAGCAGAGGCGAAGACTGGCCCGTCTTTGCCTTTGCTCTGAGCACTTGGCCGACGCTTTCAATCACGCTTCTTTGTGCGGCTCACCGAGAAAAGAGGAAGAGGGCCGTGGCGGGTTTTTGACTGTGATGGTTGCTGGCTCTCACGAGGACCGAAAACAGGAAGAACAAGCACGAGCACGAGCACGAGCACGAGCACGAGCACGAGCACAAGAACAAGAACAAGAATAGAGGCCGGGAAACAATATACCGGGCAAGCCACGACGGTACGGCGCTGCCACCGAGTGCTGCTGACAAGCAAAGCCAGCCTTTGAAAGACGGCATTGAAGCCAGCCACCAACAAGCACAAGACACCCTCCCGTCCGTCCGTCGGTTCGTTCACTCGTCGGCACTCGACGTCGGACGCATAGATATACCATATACCAGGCCGGACCGTGCCCTCTGCTTAGCCATCGGGGTTGCTTGTTCTTTTTCCGTCTTAAAAAAAGAATCACCGGTCGTCGAGATTCAGTCTCGACTCCCACACACAAAGCCGACAGCACACCACGCACGCATCCTCGCCTTGGTACAAAAGGGAGACGCCGACCCCATCCAATCCACTCTCGCGGGACTTGCCAGCTCATGCCCTGTTTTGTCCCTGCCGCCGTCCTGGGTCACACAAGCCGTGCAGGCGATTTTCCAGCTTGACGCGCATTCCGTCCATTCGCCGCCAGGTTCCGCCCCGGCCAAATAGCCGGCGCTTCGGAGAGTGCCTGAACCTTAAGTTGAACCTGACAGCTTGGGGGTCCAAGCCGAGCTCTGCTTTCACCCCAACCTCTCTGGGCAGGGTCATTACCACACACATAGATAATTGGTCGGCCTAACATCTTTTTTTTCTTTTCTTTTTTCTTTTTCCTCTTTTTCTTTTTCTCCTCTTTCGGTTCCGGGGGGGGAAAAAAAGAAAGGAAAAAAAAAAAAAACTCTGCAATATCAACCACTGTCGCCAAAACCAACTCCTCGATACAACACCTCGTCACCGCTATTCTGGGAAAAAAAAAAACTAAAACCAAAACAAAACAAAATAAAAATCACTCCCCATCTCGCCATCACAATGATGGTTCTTCAGACTGCCAAGTTGGCCACCACAGCCACGCCCATACCCATCCGCCACAGCACCACCTTCTTCGAACTCCCGCACAAGAAACGCAAACAACGCCGGCTGCTCGAGGAGGAACAGCGCCAAAAGGCCCTGCTCGAGGCCGAGGAGGAGTCCCGCTGTCTGGCCTGGAACTACATTGTCGACTTCCTGCACGCTTCGGAGTGGTCTGACCAGATGGACCAAATCACCGTCGTCTACGAGGCCGTGCCTACCATGGAGGAGCTCGAGTCCTATGGCGAGCTGGACGAGAAGGAAGGCACGCGTGCCAGCAGGAAGCTCTTCAAGGCGCCCGTCGTGTGGGACGAGCTGGGCCATGGGCTGTGGAAGCTTCTCAGCGCCGCGGCTGCGGAACAGAAGCAACGACGACAGCAGCAGCAGCAGCAGCAGCAGCAGCAAGCTCTCGTCACCGAGGAGCCCGCCTCCAAGCCCATCTGCTGGAATAGCTCCTTTGCCGGATATGCGGACCTTTCGCGCTCCATCAGCAGTTCGAGGCGGTCTTCGTCGCGGCGGACATCGGAGGATTCGTGCTCCACGGCTATTTCGCAGGACTCCATGTCGCACCGCTTGTCGCTGAGCTCATCGCCCTGCCGCCACGGCAGCATCCCCAGAATCTTCTCGCGCATCACGTCTCGTCGATCCAATTCGTGACATGCCGGGGATTGCCAGGCTTCTTCCTCCCTTGATATGTACGCCTCGCCGTACCTCTTTCTATCCCTCTACCCGTGGCTTCCCCCCCTCTCCCTCCTTTCCTTCTTCTCCCTCCTTCTCTCACCAACCGTAATTTTCGTCTTCTCGGAGAAAAAGGATTAAAAAAAAAAGAAAATCTTTCTCCTTTTTCATATCCGATCACGCGATACCCAAATTCTGTCTTAATATCCCTTCACTCTTATACCGGATTGGAACCGAGCGCGGCGTTGAAAGGGCATACATCGGACCTGTGGAGGCGCGCGGTCCTGAGATGCCCGAATGAGCGATTATGCCCTTTTTCTTCCTCTTTTTGAAGTGGGCTTTATTTTTTTTCTTAATGTTTTCATGTCTGTTCGAGAATTGTTTTTTTTTCTCGTAATTTCTCCCAGACAGTCATAGCATAGCGTGTTGCGCGGATTTCGAATTTCGGAGCAGGCCAGTGTCGTTACGGAGGACTTTTTATCCTGCCGGGCATGAGGAGACGAGAACATGATTTGGTTGGGTCCGTCAACATGTGTACATGGGTATATTTAGAAGCTGACGTCGTCGCTACGATGCTATTTCAAGTCGTTCTATGTTAGTACGACAAATTGGATTTTGTGCAGCTTGTAAATTACGGGCCTGGGTGTATTGTCCGCGTCTCCATCTGTATGGCTGTCATTCATTCCACATCGAGTCATAAGGCTGTCGGGAGCTGATGTGGTGATAAGAATCGTCGTCGTATCCCTACGTCATCTATTTAGCTTGTATCCAGAGAGGGTGCACCGATCATTGCGCCATTCGATTTTGGGGAGAGTTTCGGCATTGCCTACGACCCACTTGTACGCAAGTCAGGTTACGGTAAAGTTTCTACAGGGTAGTCACTGTTTCCCGGGCCAACCTCGGATGTGGAACGGGCAGTCGGATCTTCCCCTGCCGGCTGCGGAACAAAAGCTGGTACCGTGATTGTGGCTGGGTTGCCTCGTTGTGGCGCGCGCCTACCCAAGGCACAAAGCTCCATCAACGCCGCGATTCGACTCTCCAAGCTCCCAACACCTCGAATTAAAAGCGCGCCACCCGAGACCTGCAATTTATTTTCGCAGCTCCGCATTCCCATCTCGTGTGGGAGGAACCTCGGCCGGCGGGGTTTCGCGAGTCTTTCTTTCCTTTCTTTCCTTTTTTTTCTTTTCCCCCCCGGCGCGTCGAAACCGTCAATATCTTTTCCTTGTTGGTTAATCCAACGGCAGCTTTCTTCATTTCTCGGAGCTCAAGTCGCGCACTGGGCGAGTGATGAGGGTTCTGCCTTTTGTTACAAGGTCCTAAGCAGGCTCGATCATGGCCGCCATACAAGTTGATGCCGGCTACATAGCAGGCTATCTCGGCCTCGATCAACCTGTAGTGACGACTCTGACGACGGAACCGACTGTCGATCTGGTGGCTACGCTCCTGCAGGCCATCGCGGTCAAGGCCCATGAATTCGATACCTTGTATGCCGACAAGCTGCAGACAGACATCGAACTCGAGAACGCGGTTCGAAGTTCGGAGAATAGATCGCAGGCCTCTAAAGGCACAGCGGAAAAGGCATTAAGGGATCTCGAGGAGGCGAGACAAAAGTTGAAGGATGAGGGTACGTTTTATTTTATTATTTTATTTTTTTTTAAAAAAAATCTCCTGCCCTCTGTTTGTCGTTGTCATTTCTTCTTTTTTTCTCTTCTCGTCTCTCAACAACCCATTCAACTTGCATAATGATACATGTTGGCGACACATGCTCGCATGAGCTTTCAAACGATGAATCCTGTCGCTGACTCTACTTTCTTATTCGTCATGCTGCGCAGAGACGGCAAGGCAGTCGATAGAAAACGAACTGCAGATTCTCAAGACCAGGAACTCGGACCATGCTGCCGAGGTCAAGAGCCTCAACGACAAGATCGAGACGCTGCAGTCTTCCAACCGAACCAATCTCAGCATCATCGAATCAAACAACAAGCGAGACCAAACTCTCACCGAGGAGCTCACCAAGCAGCACCAAAGAAATGTTGAGCTTGCTCGAGAAGTGACTGCGCTCCAACAGTCAGAGCAGAATGCCAGGGGCCAACTGAGCAGTTCGAAATATCGGGAGGACTCGCTCAAACAACAACTTGAGCTCGCGCGAAAGAATAGTGATTGGCTGGAACAGGAGCTCCAGACCAAGAGTGAAGAATCGTTGAAATTCCGGAAGGAGAGAGGGGCTCGCATCGCCGAGCTCCAACGCGAGAATGAAGATGCGCGGTCACAGGTCGATGCTCTGAAGCGATCGGAGGAACAGCTCCGTGAGCGTCTCAACGCCATGCAAGCCAAGACTGATGATGCCCTTGTTAAGCTTCAGAAACAGGAGGGTGCCTTTGCATCTACAGTCGAGAGCTACAAGCAGGAGCTCGAGGACCAGAGAAGGCTCGTTGACATGTCCCAGCAGCTCAGCCAGAAACACCAAGAACGTGTGCGGGATCTCGAAGCTGAAAGAGAACGCCTCAAGGATAACTACGAAAACGAAATCCGTCGAGTCCGCCTCGAGCTCGAGCAGGAACGTCAGACTACGGCCGAGATGGAGGAAAAAATCCGACAGCTGGAGGCCGAGCTCGACGACGTCCAAGTCCGGCTTGAACAGCGTCCGCCCCCTGGATCAGCACCCCAAACACCCCGCGCCAACGGTTCTTTTGCGGCTCGAGCTGCCTCGCCCTTTGGCACTCCTGCCTCCATCCGAAGCAAGTCAGCCGTAACTGCCACCCAGGCCATTGAACAGCTGTACCAAGTCAAGGGCCAGCTGGCTGGCGAAAAACGGCGAAATCAACAGCTCTCCGAGGAACTCGACAACATGATTACCGCTCTTGAGGCCAAGGCACCCGAGATCCAAGAACTACAAGCCGAGTCCGAATCTCTCCGCAATGAGATTGCGCGCATGTCGGAGTTGTCCCAACAGAGTTTCGAGGAACGAGACGTGGCGAGAAAGGCAGCTCGGAAGGCCGAGAGCACATTGGCAACTGCGCAATCTGAGGCCAAAATCTTGCGGACACAACTGCGCGATTTGGGCACGCAAATCCAGATGCTCGTTTTCAACATCTACGCCATTGAAAAAGGCATGGACCAACTCACTGAAGAGGAAAAATTCCGCCTGCAGCAGCTCGAACGGGGCGAGATATCGGAAGAGGCCTTTT
>SRPV01000828.1:0-13476 GCA_018360135.1 Claviceps sorghi | reverse complement strand
TTTTTAATATTTATAAAAGTAATAGTTTATTAACTTTTTTGCTTATACTTTAATATAATATTGCTTAGTCTTTGCTTTCTTTTTCTTATATACTAATATAAGTTAGAGTGTATATATATCTTCCTTAGTAGTCTATTAATTATATTTACTAAGCTAACCCTTTTATTTTATTAAGTAGTAGGTTTCCCTATTAATTATTTTCTTATCTTATATCTCTTTTACTTTATACTTATCCTCTTCTTTTTTTTTTAAGTTAAGAATTGCTAGTTTATTATTGCTATTTCTATAGTCTTTTTAAGGCTTTAGTAAGCAGATATAGAATATATTATATAGCCTTTAGTACTTCTTTAGTAGTTTTAGCTAATATACTTATTTACTAATAGTATATAGTATTTAAAATAGTTTTAAATACCTAAGGTTTAGCTTTCTCTTTATTTGCTTTACCTTAATATTCTTTATAAATAATAGTACTATATCTCCCTTTTAAAATATTATCTATTAGTGTCCTTTATTATAATAATTTACTTATACTTCTATAGCCCTTTACTATATTTTTACTAGTTTATTCTAAACCTTATATAGTTTCTTTATATATACTTCTGCCTTTAAAATACCTTCCTTTAGTATATTATCCTTAATACTTAGGTAAAACTTTAGGTAATACTTAAATAGTATATAGTTTAGTACTAGTTTTATTATTTAGTTTATAATATTATTATAAGTAAATTATACTTATAGTAGTAGTAAAGGCTATATTACTTAGTTTTTACTTATAAAATATTATAAGTAGTGTTTTAATACTTAGTTAGTATATTTTATTTAACTATTAGTTTATAAGTAAAATACTATTAAAAGCCTTCTTTTTATTTATAAGTAATAATAAAGATTACTCTAAAAGGCACTTATAAATACACTGCCTTAGTTTAATATTACGCCCTTTATAGCGCTAAATTATAATTCTATTTTATAGTAGAAAATTTCTATAAGTTCTACTATATTAATATTTATAGTAACTAATAAGAAAATAGTATACTTAGTATATTAGTCTATAATTATTAGTATTATATTAGTATAGCTATCCTTACCTAATACTTCTAGTAACTTAGTTATAAAGTTTATTAACACTTCTGCCTATAGTTGCTTAGGAATTAGTAGAGATTCTAGCTAGCTATATAGGCAATATCTTTATATAATAACCCTTTAGTATATGCTATAACTAAATATATAATCTGCTACTATTTGCTTTATTACTAGCTAATAGTATAATCTTCTTAAAAGCTTTATAATTCTATTAATTCTAAAATAACTAGCTAGTAAATTATTATAGTATAGCTATAAAAGCTCTTATTATAAGATAGGCTCTTATAAAACAACTACCTATTCTTTATATAATAAAAGGCTGCTTATATTATATTACTATATCCTTACTGTTGGTCCGGCTGGTATTATATATAATAAAAAGGGGTGATAGAAAAGGGTCTAATTCAGCTTGTTCTATAAAGGTTCTAAGCTAGCTTAGAAGGTCGGAAAAGGCGGGAAAAGTGGTGGTGTTGTTAGCCCACTTTTCCCCCTAAGTGTAGCCCTATATTTATAGGGATGCACCTAATAGGAGCGCTGCTCTCGCTCCTATTAATCCACTTAGGCTTTGCTAAGGTTCTTCTATAAGGGGGTAATTCTAACACTTATAAATTCTCTCTTTTTTAAAGAAGAGGAATTGCCTAAAGAGTGGCCTAAAAAATAAATAAAATTTAAAGTGTTTACTTCTATAAGAAGGCCTCTAATTAGTTAGCTTTATACTAAACTAATCCTAGGCTGCTTTAACTGCAAAAAACACTATACCTATATATAACCCCCTTAATCCTACTTATTAAGCTGCTTCCCTCTTAACCTATTCTTTTACTTATATTCTAGCTTTATTTATATTAATAAAGCCCTTAAAAGCCTTATTTAGCGTTGCCTTTATTATTAAGTCTGTAATATTATCTTCCCTATTAATCTAGTAAATCTTTATAATCTCTTGCCGCTTATATAACTGCTAAAGGGCTATAATATTAATTATAAGCCTCTTTTTCTTTATTATTCCTAACTTTATAAGGCATTTATATAGTAAAAAAGAATCTATATAAATAATTGTTAGTATCTATGGAATTTACAACTTTTTAGTAATTGCGTTTAATATAGTGCCTACTATATAGGTAATATTAGCGCCTTATACTATTTTATACAGCTTTAATATAAGAGCACTTCTTATAACTCTTTTACTTTTTATTAAGCTATATATAATAATATTACTATAAAGCTTAAATTTAGCATTAGTACTATTCTTTTTCTTATTACTAAGGATTATTATAAAGCTAATTTATAAGCTTAAGTCTTTGTTATTTATAAAAGAACTATTAATAAAGACGTATAAAGCTACTAATTTAAGCTTAAGTAAAATATATTAAATTCTTTATTTAGAATTATTAATCTGCTACTAAATTCTCTTATTAAGCTTATTTACATTAGTTTAGTTAGGGTCTTAGACTTATACTGTAACTAAGAGGTTAAAAGCAGCTTTAGGTTAGTAAATTGTTAAGATATATACTTTATAAGCTTATTGCTTTATATATTCTACCTTTATACTTAGCTTATTAGTCTTAACTCTTATAAGCTTACTACTTTAGCCTTTTTGCTTAACTTTTATACTTCTATCTTTATATTATAAAAGAATATAGCTATTAAAGATAAAGGGTTCTTTAAACGTTAGCCTTTACTTTAGTTTTATAGTAAACTTAGCGTTTTTTAACTTAGCTTCTTCTTTCTTAAAAAATATAGTATTACTAAGGCTAAAGGTGTTATTAGTCTATATTTTAATAATACTAAAGTCTAGGTTTTTATCTAAAGTAATTAATAAGCATAGGTTATAGCTTAAGGTTGTTATTATAAGCTTTTCTTAATAATGCTTTGTGTAGGTCGCCTATTAGTAGGTGCCTACCTTAGCTATTCTATAAAGCAGCTTAATTACTTCTATAATTATATTAGCGGGATATAAATAAGTAATTTATTAAGGCAACCTTATAATAATTAACCTATTAAGTGTGGTCTAAGACTATATATAAGCTTATATAATATCTTAAATCTATAAGAAAATGTCCTCTTTTGCTAATAATAGTGCTAGTGCTATAATAAGTTGTTAGCTAGCTTATTAAATTATTAGCAACTGTATAAGAATTATATCTTTTTCTCTATTACTATACCCTTAGATTACTAGCCTTAATTTTTTATAAGGCTTATTAGTGCCTTTTCCTTTTACCTCTTAAACTATATAAGAGTTAAAGAGGCAGTGATTTTTATGTTTTTTTAGGTTAAAAGTAATAAATCTAAAGACTTTATAGGATAATAGGGCATTAACCTTTTTCTTATTAAACTTAGTAAAGGGCTTACCCTTATTAGTTATTTTACCTTCCTTCCTAAGGTTTACTATAAGCTAAAAATTGTTCTTTTTCTTAGTAGTTAGGAAGGCAAAATCCCTAGCATTATCTCTATAGCTATTACTAATATATATAGTAGCTACTATTTTCTTAGTTTTATTCTTTAGTACCTTCCCTTTTTTCTCCTTTTATATACCTTTTTTTTCTAAGTCTTACTATAGTAGTGTCTTAGAGTTAGTAAAAGAGGGGTATATAATACACTTAATACCTCTTTATCTTATTAACTACACTTATAGTAGACTAATATAAGGGATATTATCTTAATATCCCTTACCTTTTTAGTTTATAACTTACTAACCTATAGTATTATTTACTATAAGCCCTTTATACCTCCTTTAAGAAATAATATAATTATACTAAAGATAGCAGTCCTTTATAGTATTAATTGCTATAGGCGCTTAAGGGGTATCTTAGGGCTGCCCTTTACTTATAATAATTATTGCTATAAGGACCTTATAATAATGCTATTCCTTTATAGTAGTAATTACTATAGGTATATAAGGGGCACCTTTAGGCTACCCCTTACCTATAGTAATTATTACTATAAGGACCTTAGTAATAGATATATCTATTATCTCCTTAATATTATCTCTTAAAATCCTTAGTATAGTAATTATTACTATAGGGACCTTTTTTAGTTATCCCCTTCCCTTTTTTATAAGTAGTATTACTATAGCCCCCTTAGCTTATACTAAAGGTAACTTTATTCTCTTATAAAGTTCCTTCTCTTTCTTATTTACCTCCTTCTCTTTTTTATTTACCTCCTTCTCTTTTTTATTCTCCTCCTTCCTTAATATACTAATAACCCTATTATTATTAGTTAGTCCTATTATATAAGGCTTTATAACTATACTTTAAAAGTCTATAGGGCTATTAAGCATTACTATAGTATAAGTCTTATTATTTATAGCTAGTAACTTATAGGAACTATACTAACTACCTTTTTTATGCTATACCCTTATGTTAAATTGCAATAGCAGCTTATAGGTTAGGAAAGTATTTAGCCTATTCCTTATATATAATATGTTGTAAAGTTGCTGCTTTATAAGGCATTTATAGGCTTTATTAGTAGCTTTATAAAGAATTATAGCCCTTTAGGTTATTAAGAGGCTTAAGGCTAATTTTATTATTATCTATAGATATATTTTAAACACTAATAGGGTTAGTATAAGACTATTAAGTTTAGCAGAGTTATTAATAGCTTTAATAGCTATTTACAACCTTTAGCTTAGTGTAAGAAGGTTACTAAACTTAGCCTTAATAATGTTATATGCCCTCCTTAATAGAGTGTAATAGCGTTTAACCTTCTCTATACTATTATAGGCTTTAATAGGGACTTTGCTTATATTAATAGCTATTAACTATACTAAGTAGCAGAATTTTATAGAAGTAAATGCTTTTCTAGTATTATAGATTATTTAGTCTAAAGGTCCTAAATATATATTAATTTAACATTCTTTTAGGGCATTTTAAATATTATATACCTTCTGCTTCTTTAAATTAAGGAAACGTATAGCTTAAAATAAGGTTGCAGTGTTAATAATATATAGAATAGGTTTATTATTAATTTAGAGGATATTAATAATAACTTTATAGTTAAATTTATAGTTCTCTTTTAATATAAACTTAAACCTACTAGGGGATTTGCTATAAAATTAATATTAGTAGTATTTATAGGTTAGTTTTTTAATAATTCTTATAGTTATATCTTTGCTAGCTTATTGTAGCAGCTAGCTTAGTTATGCAATAGAAGGGTAACTAAAGCAGCAGTAAAGTTAACAAATTTCTTATTTTAAGAGGTAAAAAACCTTAGCTTTATTGGCTTATAAAGTCTACTAAGGATGTCCCTATTTACAGATAATTAGGACTTTTATTAATCCTTAAATCAACACATTTTTAATGTTATTAAGCTTTACTTTTATCCTATCTATATCTGTGATGTAATATAGAAATAGTATTAGTAAGCTAAGAATATAAAAATTAATAATGCTAAAGACTATTAGCACTTAAAGGATGCCTAAGGATTTTGCTAATCCTACACTAAAATTAATAGTGTGTTAATCTATAGCTTTAATCTTTAGGTAAGGCATTAACTTTATTAGTGCCTTTACTTAGTTAAGTCTAGCAGTTAAAATGCCTATAGCACTAATATTAGGTATAATTCCCTAGAATACCTTATTACTATATCTTTCTTTTAATATAAAGTATTAAGGGTTAGAGTTATTAGTATAGTTATAGGGGTTATTTCTTAATAGGGTATATTTAAAAGCGTTGTTCTTAAGCATCTTTAAGAGTTAAAATCCTTTAAAAGTTAGGGTTTATAGTATATTTATTAGCGGCTTTAAAGCTGGCTTTATATCTGTAATAGGGGTTGCAGTAAAAAATTGTATAAAGGTTAGCTTTAGAGGGTCTTGCTACTCTTTTTTTATAGTAAAGAAGGTATTAATAGCTTGCTAAGCTAGGTAGTCCCCCTTATTGTCTTCTTTTAATTCTTTATTACTATATTTCTTTAAAATACCTTTAAAAGCTTATAGAAAGGCATTATAGCTGCCTTCTATAGGTAGCGTTTTATAGTTCTTACTTTTCTACTACTTCTCCTTTACCTTTTGCTGCTTATACTTAGGGTAGTTAGTTAATTAGCAGCCTTATTTACTATAAACAAAGCACTTATAGGGAAAACGTAACTTTTCTTACTTTTATATAGAAAAATAGGACTTATTTACTTAGCTATAGTAGCAGTCTATAAAGTAAGCCTTATTATAGTTATTTAGATTATCTATTTCTATAATCTATTACTATAGGTTAATAGTTTTATTAACCTTTAAGCATTTTCTAAGGTCTTTAAGCACTCCTTTAAAGGTTAGTATATAAAGGAAAATTATTAATTTATACTTAAGAACGCTACTAATAGCTATAATAAGTTAACTTTAAAGCTTTATATTAACTATATTTAGTAGAAAAAGGCTATAGTAGATTTTCTTAAGTTTAGTAATAAGGAGTTTAAGGCACTATAATTTAGTTTTATTAGGGTTATTAGTAATAATCTTACTAAAAGTAAGTCTATTCTATTTAATTTAATAGAATTACTAATTACTTTCCGTTTTAAAGTAATTCTTTATATAAGTTATAAGCTTATAAAATAGTAGAAATCTACTTAAGAGTGTATTAAGGTAGAAGGTAAGGGCATCTTCTATAAGTATTATTAGGAAAGCTTAGGGCTAAACCTTTTATAGGATATTGCTTCTTATATATATATTAGTAAAGATATTAACCTTTAGGGTAATAAAGTTATATATCTTACTACTATATTTATCTTCCTTAATATATCCCTTAGTAAGGTCTTCTAAAATTTAGCAGATTTACTTATCTATAAGGTTGTTAGGAGTAGGTATTTATAAGTTTCCTTATAGGTCTTATCTCTCTTATTAGTTATTAAGGTATTAACTTTGCTAGCTTTTAATAGATTCTAGCTATCCTTTAAGTTATTTAGAATAGTATACCTAACTCTATAGTTTAGGGAGTTTTTAGAAGCTTTTTTATAGTAAAGGGAAAGCTAAAGGGACTTTTTTAGCTTATAAAGTGTAAAAAGGGAGCTCTTATATATATTATATAGCTATATAGGGTTTTTATATGTTTTATAAGCTAATAGAAGGGTTTTATATGCTTTACTCCTTTAGAGGGGGATTTTATATGTTTTATATAAGGGAAAATAGTAAGTTAGGGAACCTTTAGTTAATTTCCTTATTAATAAGCTCTTTTAACTTAAAAAGGGACTTAGCAACCTTAGCTTATGTGCCTTTACTAAGCTTAATTCCTTAGTCTTAAAGAATATCTCTTAAAGCTCTCTAGATTAAAGTACTAATTCTTTTAAAGTTAGGGAATTTTTAATCTTTAAAATCCTCTTAAAAGTTATAGATTATTCACTTAGGGCTCTAGTTCTTATTATAGTATAGTTAAATATAGTATATAAATATGTTATTAAGCTTAATAAGAGGAGTGGCGTAAAGGTTAGCTAAGTTATCCTAAGCATACTTTTAGTTAAGTAAAATTGCATTATAGAAGCTCCTAATAATACTAAGTATAGTATTAGAATATAGGTGTTTTAATCCTACTATTAAGCTAGAATTAAAGTTTTCTTACTCTTATAATATCCTTTAAAAAGGGTCTTTTTTTTATAGTTATATTATAGTGTTACATTTATTAACTAGCTTAATTAAGGGAAAAACTTAGTTTTTACTTTAAAGGCTAGGAAGTAAGAAATTAAGGGTTTTTATTATAATAGATAATAAAGATAAAGGTCTTTTTATATAATAATTAGTAGCAGCGTCTAAGTCTATAGAAGTTATTATTATAAAAAGGGTCCTTTTCTCTTATTAACAAAAAATAGTTATATAAGCGGAACTTAACCTTAAAAGGTTTTTTAAAAAGTGTAAAAATTCCTTGCCTATAGTATAGTAGCAGAACCTAACCTTATAAAAGGTCTTTTAGAAGCTATCTCTTTAGATAACCTTATAAATCTATGGTTTTACAACTACTAATTAGTGTTAGTCCAGCTAGTATTATATATAATAAAAAGGGGTAATAGAAAAGGGTCTAATTTAGCTTGTTCTATAAAGGTTCTAAGCTAGCTTAAAAGGTTGGAAAAGGCAGGAAAAGTGGTGGTGTTATTAGCCCACTTTTCCCCCTAAGTGCAGCCCCACATTTATAGGGATGCACCTAATAGGAGCGCTGCTCTCGCTCCTATTAATCCGCCCGGGCTCTGCCGAGGTTCTCCCGTAAGGGGGCAATTCCAACACTTACCTTTCCCTTTAAAATTACTATAGACTTACCTTTAGCTATTTTCTATAAGTTTAGGTTCTACTTTTAAGCTTTTAAAAGTATTTTAATAAAAGGCTTATAAATATCTACTAAATAAGGATTAAAAGACTTAATAGACTCTTAAACCTCTTTAGCTTTAATATATTAAATTTAGGTAACTTTATCCCTAAAATTGCTAGATTTTAACCCCTATTTAGCTAGTATCTTAGTAGCAACTTTAGCCTTTTAAGTAATAAAGTCTAGCCTTATTAAGCCTTCCCTTTTAGCTAGGATTAATTTTATTCTTAAAGGCATCTTACTATACCCTTTAATATACTTAAGTATAGTTTTAGCTATATTTTCTAGCATTAGCCTCTTCTATAACTTTAGTAGTATCTTTTAGTTTATTAGCTTTTTACCCTTATAATTAAGCTATCTTAATAGTATATTAGTAGGGTTACTCTTTCTTACCCTATATTTAATTATAAAGTTAAATAAGCTAAGGAATATATACTATCTTACTTACTAACTGTTTAGCCTACTTTAACTTATAAACGTTTATAAGTTATAATAGTTTAAAAAGACCTTTACTAGTATTACTATACCTTTAATATAGTATTACTAATATTTAAATAACTTAACTATAGTAAATAACTTTTAGTTAGCTATACTATAGTTATATTCTATATTAGTAAACTTTTAGGACTAAAATATAATAGAATAATATCACCCCTTATTATTTAGCTAAGAGATAATGCCTACTATAGCAAATATAAATATATTAGTTTTAATATAAATTAGGCTTAATAGGTTATAGTATTATAATAGTAGTACCTATTAAAAGGCAGTCTTTAGTTAATTAAATACTAGTTATTTGCTTTCTCTAAATATAAATTTCCCTATCTAAATGCCTCTTTAGCTTCCTTTTATTAGTGTATTAAAGAGTACTATAATAATAAAGTATTAGTATATAAACTATTAGTAAAAGTTATAAAACCTAAGAAAGACTTAGATATTATAAAAGGTCTTAAGCTCTTTTTACTCTTAAATTATCTTTATTTACTTTTAGTTTATTAAAATACTATTAACTAATAGAATAAACCCTAGGAATTCTATAAAGTCTTAGTAAAAGGTATACTTAAAGGGCTTTATATATAGCTTAGCGCCCCTTATCCTTTTTAGGACTTATTAAATATAGTTAGTATACTCTTCTTAGGTTTTTAAAAAGATAAGGATATTATCTAAATACACTATATAAATTATATTAACTAGCTCTTATAACGCTTAGTAAATATAGTTTTAAAATATAGCTAAGGTATTAGTTAGTTTAAAGAGTATAATAAGGTACTTATAGTAACTATATTAGGTGTAAAACACTATCTTTTACTTATCCCCTTTTTTAATTTAAATATAGTAGTATATATCCTTAATATTAATTTTTATAAAGAATTATACCTTTTAGCACTAATTAAGTATTTTTACTATTAAGGGTAAAGTATAGCAATTCTTTAGTATAATTTTATTAAGACCTTAATAGTTTATATATAATTATAGGGTGCTATTCTTTTTTAGTATAAATAGAATAGGTGCTTTAGCTAGGCTTTTTAAAGGTTATATTTATTTATTTACTAGGTTTTTCTTAAGATATTCCCTTAAGATTATAAGCTTATATTAAGATAAGGGGTAGATAAAGCTATAAGGGGGGGTAGTATTAGATTATAGATTAATTATATAGTTAGTGTCCTTTTAAGATAGTAATACGCTTACCTTTTTTAAGCTAAAAATATTTAGGAATATATAAAGTTCTAAGGGTATATTACCTAAGGTTTAGTTATTATACACTTATACCTTATCTTTTAATTTTATAAATCTATTATCTTAAATACTTTAAATAGTATATATAATAGCCTTATTATAATACTTCTTAAAGAAATAATAGGGAGTTATAAGTAAAAGGTTAATATATATAATCTTAAACTACTACTATTATATTTATATTAATAAATATATATATTTCTTAGATAAGGTATATATTTTAATTAGTAAGGGACTTCTTTATATTCTTAAGTCCCTATTAATAGTAATATATAATAAGGTTAAATCCCTTTAGCACCTTTATAAGTTAATAATGCTTATTAGCACTTAGTAAATGCTATATTTAGATATAGTTAATATACTAATTACTTAAATTTTAAGGGGTTTAATATTGCTTTTATAAAATTTTTATTACTTTATAAACTCTATATTAATAATATCTATATTAGAGTAGGTGTTAAGATTTATAAAGGTATAGATAGTAATTTAGCTTTAAGTTATAATAAAGGTATAAAATTACTACTTAATAGGGAATTAAGACTTAGTAGAAGTAAAGGCAGTTACTTTTATTAGTTAGCGTTTTCTAAATAGCTTAAGGGGTTTTTTACTAGCTAATTATAATTATAGTAAAGGTGATTTATATTACTATAGTTATAATATTTCTATTAATTATAGACTTAGTTATAGTTTAACCTAATAGTAGGAGTTAAGGGTCCTAAGAGTGTATATAATAGCTACTAATTCTATATAAATTAAGCTTATTAATAGTAAGGCCCCTTTATATACTTATTATTACCTTTAGTATCTGCTTTACGCTTATACTATAGTAGCATTATATCTTAGAATTACTAAGCAATTTAAATAACTTTCTCTTTTATTTTCCTTATAATTAATATATAAAGGTTAATATAATTTTAAAGTTTAAGTTATAACTTAGTAAAGAATAAAAAAGCCTAAGCTTATTTACTTGCTTTTTTTAGGTGTTTCTTTAAGAAATTAAGATAAATGCTAAAGTTAATAAGGCTTTAACTATCTTACTATTTTATATTTTTTATTATAGTTATAATTTAAGCTTTATAATTAGTAAAGTCCTTTAGTAAGGTTAGTATCTACTTTTAAAACTCTTTTTAGTTATCTTTAAGTTTTTCTTAATATTCTATTAATTATTTATTAAAAAATTAGTTTTATTTTACTTAATAGGTTTAGTATATATAGTTTAGTATAAAAAGGATTTTTTAGTAGTCTTAGTAGAACTTATATTTTACCTTATTAAAGGTATAGGTTAAGTTATTAATCTAAATTTTATATTTTTATAGGTTAGTAAGGTGTATTAAGGGGTTAATATTTTTAACCTAAACTTTACCTCTACTATTATTAAAAGAATTATTAAAAGAGCACTATCTTTTAGCCTTCTTTTTATTAATTTCTTTTTAGTAAAAAGTAGTAAAAAGCTCTCTCTCTTATTCCTATAGTCTTTTTAATTCTTTTAATTAAGTAATTTACTCCTTAATTACTTAAGATTTCTCTTATATTATAAATAGGGTTAGGGTAGACTTAATTATAATAAGGGTTCCTTTCTATAAGTTCTTTATAAATTAGTTAGGATTTATTAGTGCTTTAAGGGATATAGGATCCTTTATAAGTATAGTAGCTAGTTATTAAATAGTAGGTGCTATATTATCTTTAAGTAGCTAAAGAGAAGCTTTAGAATTATTAGGTAGTAAATTAGTAGCTAGGTAAAGGTAATATAGTATTTAGTATATTAACTAAAGCTTACCTTTTCTAAGTCTTCTTATATATATATCTAGGGTTTTTATATGCTAAATAGGTGACTAAGTGTGGGCGCCTAGGCGGCGCACCTTGTAAGGTGTGCACACCTTACACTTTAGTAATACTTAAAAGGGATAACTAACCTAAGCATTATTTTAGGCAGTAAATTAACCTAAAGTACCTATAATTAAATTTTTTATATATCTAAATATAGTAATGCCTCTTATATAGATTATCTTAATACTAAGCGTTCTATTATAAGCTATATTATACTTATTAATAATAGATTAGTATTATAGTCTTTAAAGTAATAAGCTTTAATAGCTTTAAGCACTACTAAGGTAGAATTTCTTAATCTTATACTAATAGTATTATTTATAACCTAGGTATTTTAAATTATTAAAGACTTTAGCTTTAATTAACTTTACCTACTATTACTATTTATTAATAGCTAAAATATAAAGGTAAATATATTAAATAAGAAGTATTATAGCTATATATAGTATATTAACCTATAATATAAATAGATTATATAAAAAGTCTATAATAGCCTCTTTTACCTTAAATATATTAGCACTAATTAAATAATTACTAATAGCTTTATAAAAGGCCTTTACTATAAAAAATATATTAACTTTATAAGAATATTATATATAGCTATAAAAGTAGCTTTTATAGCACTAAATAATATTAAGGGATTTCTATAAAATCTCCTTAATATAACTCTTTAGGCTCTATATATAGTAACTTTAATATATCCTTACTTTTTATTAATTCTCTTTTAATATTAGTAATATTAGCTTAATTAATTATAAAAGCCTTACCTTTTATACTATCCTTAAACCTAAAGATATTTAATATATTTAAACTATAGTATATAAATAACTATAAGTTATTAACTTTTAGTTAACTAAAACCTAAGTTTTATAAAGAAACCTTATTTTTTTTTATTTTTCTTTTACTTTCTTTATTAATAGTACTATTATAAATATTATAATAAATAGCTAGTATAAAGCTATAGGTATATAATTAACTATAGTATAATAGCTTAAGTAAATTATCTTTCTTTTAAATAAATAGAATTTATATATAATTTATATAAGCTTATTATTTAGCTATAAGGATAGTGTTAAATATTATAGAATTCCTTAGTCCCACCTTAGCTAAAACCTTTAGTTTATAATACCTTAATATATAGCCTTATATCTTAGGCATCTAGCCTAAGATACCCATTACATATATTTTATATGCAGCTAGCATTTCCTCTTAAATAGTCTCTACATAGCTCCATATACTATCACTCCACAGATTACTTGATCAATGCTTTCTTTGCATTGTGGATGTGCATGGATTGTTTGATTAATGCTCTTTCGTTGCATGGTGACGTCTTCCCTGGATTGTTTTTCCAAGTGCTCTTCGTTATGTGATGCAGTCGATGTTCGATGGCCGTGTGGCCAATGACGTATGCGTGGGCCTTGGGGCGGGGAGAATCGTCTGGTCGTACGAGGCTGGGTGGCTTGGCGGGTGGGCTTGGCAAGTGGGGCGCGAGAGCATGAGCGCTGGATAATGAGCTGGACATGGGTGGGAGGCTTTTTTTCTTTTTTTTTTTTTTTCTTTTTTT
>SRPV01000827.1:0-13489 GCA_018360135.1 Claviceps sorghi | reverse complement strand
GTGTTTTTTTTTTTTTTTTTTTTTTTTTTTGTCCCTCTTCCCGACGAGGCGGTGATGACAGACGGCGACATTTTGCAGGGTCGGGAATAATGCACTTGGCGCGGGGCAGGCTCGCATCACGGATTTTTGAACACACAGCAGCAACTATACCTAAAACGGAAAAGATACTTGTCCACCTCAAGTACCTTAGGTAAGTAGGTACCTAGCGAGTATCTTAGGTAGGAGGTAGGTACCTAGGTAGGTGGGTGTGAGTAGGTACCTAGGTAGGTAGCTTTTGCTCTAGAGTGACTTCTTAGGTTTTACGCATCGTAGTGCATCTGCTGTATCTGTTCCCAAAGAACTGCTCTGCCACACATTGCTCACTAAAGGCCGCGATTGGAGGCCGTGATTGGTTAAAAATCTGCGTTGCTAAAGGTCGCTATATAAATGTCACTGTAAGAACAGGCGGGGGAAGTACCTCTTCTGTTTTAGGTACAGTTGCCGATGTGCATTCAATAAATCCGTGCTGCTCGGTGCGTGCCTGTTTGGCAAGATGAATCCACTTGCAGAGGGGTTGCGCTGGTGGGGTGGTTGCCTCAGTGCTGTTTATTTGAATGAACGTCTGGTTGTCTGTTGCCAGCTGCCAATTGCTAGTGGCCAGCTGTCTTTCCCCTTGGACGAAGAACAAACACGCTCCTGACGCATCGGGAAAGAGGAAGATTTAAATTAGAGGTAATGAATGAAGACGAGTGTTGCTATTCGCGCGGCCGTATAATTCTATTCGCGCGGCCGCCCCACATTATCTCCACTATGTCCCAAAAAGCGCGGAATAACATAAGCCCGGGCAAAGTGTGTGCGCAGTGCGTAAGTGTGCACTTTCGAAGAAAACACCGGAAAACGCGTTTTTAAAGGAATTCGCCGCAGTCGCCGCAGTCGCCGCAGTCGCCGCAGTCGCCGCAGTTGTAATTAAATATATGTTGTGCCTTTATTAATTACCTTCACGATTTTAAGGGTGCTTTGCTCTATAGTGTAAAATAGCGGGGGCGTATAAGCAAAACAATGCTTTTCCTAAAACCGGCTAGTCATATGGGGCGGCCGCGCGAATAGAATTATACAGCCGCGCGAATAGCAACACTCATGAAGACAGGGAAGGAGACATAGCAATCAGGAAGCAGGCTGCAGAACAAAAAAAAAAGATTTAAAATTTTACAAAAAAAAAAAGAAAAAGAAAGAAACAGAAACAGAAACAGAAACAGAAAGAAGGAGCAGTTTGGCGGCCGATCACAATGCTGACACTGTCCGAATCTCCAACTCAAGATAAGCCCCTACCTAAAATACCTACCTAAGTACTTACCGTTTTACCTACCTCCTAATTTATATAAATCGAGGCTTAAAAGTTGATACCCGTCTCGGGCCTCGCAACCGAGCGACTACCAATCGACAGTCCGGCACCCTACTGAACGCACATCAACGCCGCTGCCGTCGGCGGGAACCGCTCATTCGCTTGCATACCGAGAAAAAGGGGAGAAAGCTGAGAGTCGCCTCGGATTCGCCAAAACAACGACCGGGGGATTGGCCGCAGCAGATAAGACCCGGTCAGTCACCTTTTTGACTCGAGCGCACGCGAACCCCAGAATCCCGAGAATATCTATGCTTCCTACTAACTTGAGTGTGTACATATGTAGGTACATACTGTTCCTACGCACATCACATCATTGCACGCTCGCGTATCCACCCCTAAACTCGAACGCGGAGATCAGCAAGTAACTGGCCAGTAGGAATCCATGATAAGCAAGCAGGTAAAATCTGGTGTTCCGTCGCCATCAAATGAGTAGCCTGAATCCCCCGGGCCGGCTATCTCTCTTATGCCGTCGTTCAACTCATCCGACGGTCCACGTTTGCTCGTTGCACCACCGACACGAATGTGGCTGCAAGATGAAGACTAAGACAAGTCCCGTCAGACCGTTGCCACCTTGGCCATACTCAGTCACAGCCATCAGAGTACATATTTAGTGTCTGGCAACCGAGCAACCGACCGTCGCACAAATTAGCCGGTCCAGAATGCACGCCACCAGATGAAAGCCACCAGATGAAAGCCACCAGATAAAAGCCACCAGATGAAAAGCCACAGCCGCGACGAGCAGAGATAGCACGCACCCCTTCACATGCATCTCATCATGCCATGGATACATGACTGATGGCTCCCGACTCCGGATGGTGCCCGGCCAAGATAGGCCCCAATCCCACTAGACTTCGTCCATGCCGATATGCCATGCCGATCGATAAGCCACAGCTGCTTCCGGTGACCGGCATTGGTGTGATAAGTGTCAGCACTGCCAACAGCATTGGCTCTTGCCGCCGGTTGAAACCGATGAATGCATCAGCCCGTCGTTTTTAAAGCACACAGCTTCCCCCATTCGTCGGTCGCGAGCATGTTGGTGGACGGCTGTGCCAATTGACCAGTTCTCAAATTCAGGGCTCTCCGGGGAAGAGACACCATCGATCGTCTCCAGAGTGCAAACCCCCGTTGACAGCGCATGCTACACAGTCTGTCAACGTCCTGGTACAATGTCCTTCGTCCAAAAGGCCAAGGACGTGGCCGATAGGCTCGCCCTCAAGTCCGATATTGGACTGACGCCGACTCAACTCATGGTACGCCGAATGTCATCTCGCAGCATCGACGCCTTTTTCTAACTTGCACGCCCAATTGAAACCTCACAGCTCACGAACCATGACTTGAAACCAGTCGAGCCCGAACGCCGACAATGGGGCGCGTGGAACTTTGTTGGCTTTTGGATCGCGGATTCTTACAACATCAACACCTGGATGATTTCATCATCCATGATCATTGCTGGGCTCTCGTGGTGGCAGGCTTGGATCTGTGTCTGGATCGGCTATTCCATTGCAGCATGCTTTATCGTCATGAATGGTCGTGTTGGTGCCGTCTACCACATTGGCTTCCCCGTTGCCAACCGCGCTTCGTTTGGCATATGGGGTTCTCTGTGGCCAGTTTTTAACAGAGCAGCTATGGGTACGTGATTAGGACATGTCGATTTGGTCGCAGTGTCCCTCGTCCACTTTGTTTCTCTCTCTCTCTCCCTCTTTCTTGCTTCTTATTTTTTTTTTCCTCTTCACTCTTTTTGTTTCACCATTTGCTGGACCTCAAATTGACAAGCATATTTTGCACCTGTAGCATGCGTCTGGTACGGTGTTCAGGCCTACATTGGCGGAAACTGCGTGTACTTGATGATTCGATCCATCTGGAAATCCTGGGACCGTACGACTATGCCAGGGCCCTTTGATCCTCAAGCCAGCAGCACGCCCGACTATGTTTCCTTCTTCATTTTTTGGCTTTGTTCTTTGCCTGCGATCTGGTTTCCAGTTCACAAGATTCGTCATCTTTTCACGGTCAAGGCATATTTTGTCCCACCAGCCGGTATAGCCTTCTTGATTTGGGCCGTCGTCCGAGCGGGAGGCGCCGGGCCCATCATCCGCAAGTCCAACTCTGTTCATGGCAGTGATTTGGCCTGGCAAATTGTCAAAGGTATCATGTCGTCCATTGCCAATTTTGCCACGCTCATCATCAATGACTGCGATTTTACGAGGTTCGCTCGGAAACCCAAGGACGCCTTCTGGTCTCAGCTCTTTGCAATCCCCCTTGGATTCGCATTTACATCCATCATCGGCATATTCGTATCGTCCTCTTCGAGCGTCATATACAATGAGCCAATATGGAACCCGCTTGATTTGCTTGGCCACTTCATTGACGACGGCGGTTCTGCGCAGCGATTCGGCGTTTTTGTCATTGCACTCGCATTTGCACTCGCTCAACTCGGCACGAATATCTCAGCAAATTCAATCTCAGCAGGCACGGACATGACGGCTCTCTTTCCTCGCTACATCAACATTCGACGTGGCGGGTATATTTGCGCGGCAATCGGCTTGGCAATGTGCCCCTATAACTTGCTGACAAGTTCCAACAGCTTCACAACATACCTCTCAGCATACAGCGTGTTTCTCAGTTCCATCGCCGGCGTCATGTCTACCGATTATTATATTGTTAGAAGAGGATACCTGAATGTCAAGGGACTTTATGATGCGCAGAAACGAGGTCCATACTACTACACATTTGGCGTCAACTGGCGGGCGTACACGGCATACGTCGCCGGAATTCTCATAAACGTAGTGGGATTTGTCGGAGCCATCGGTCGAGACGTGCCCAAAGGCGCAACCTATCTGTACAACTTAAATTTCTTCTGCGGTTTCATTGTCGCATCGGCCACGTATTGGGGATTGTGTAGAATCTTCCCTGTTCCCGAAACGAGCGAGAAATGGTTGGAGGTTTCGGATGATATTGAGGAATCGCAGGTGTCATATAACAACGATTCTAAGGAGGGATTTGACGAGGAGAAGATGATTGTTGAGCAGGGCAAGGACAAAGGACAAACAAAGACAACTATAAATTAATTAATGCATCATACCTATTATGTCCATGGTAAAAGAAAATGGTTATTTTTTTTTTTGTCCTCGCTTAATCGTCAAAAAAGGTAAAGTCATAACACAATGTGAACCGAGCCATGCTGCCGACGACAGACGTCGGGCGAGCTTATAGATGGGTAATTGTTGCACTAGTTCAATGTATTCAATGTGCTGACGAAGTGATAAATAATCTGATAGCGCCAGAAAATACTTTTATCGCTAGGGGGGACCAAATCAGAGACAGAGTAGCCGACAACATGCCTATGAAAAGGGGAAAAAAAATGGTGCCCCGTACTGGAATCGAACCAGTGATCTTGTCATTACTAGTGACACGCTTTACCACTGAGCCAACGGGGCATAAGAATACTGGATAAGAATACTTTGGCTAAATGTGCTTGTATTCTGGCTTATATAGTATAGAGACAGCTGGCCTGTCCCCACTGCGAGGCGCGCCAACACGGAGGCAACAACAGCATCGTGACCGCGGACTTAGGGCAGTTGGGAGTACTCACAATGGTGGCTACTCACGGTCCAACATCTCTGGCCATTGTGGAATCGTCAGAATGAGTCGGAAACTCACAAACGATTGATGCCTTACGAGCTTTTGAAAAAAATGCCGCTGAGGTTGGGCTGACTTTGCACTGCGTCGTTGTGGTGCCACGAGCTTGCTGCCTCCGAAGCTGCCAGCGGTTCATCTATGGAGGAAATAACATTGAAGTGATTTGATATTTGAAACGTAATTTCCATCTCGTACAAAAAACCGCGCAGGCATTGTCATCCATGACGCTCTGCCACTGACGACCTCGAGGTAGGCGGGTGCGCATGTATCTGTTTGACCTGCTGTTTGGTGCTGGTTGTCTGGTAGTAGGAGCACTGGAGCCGGACCTTCCCATTCGGGGGCGCGCCCGACCCTACGCGTACACGCATACACAATGGCACGAGGACCATCTTTTTTTCCCTGCACGTAGTCACAATTGGCAGGTGTGTGTATTTGGAAAGGGACGTTGATTTCCTCCGTCTTCATCCAGAAGCTTACTTATAAACAGTAGGTACGGTCGGCGCGGATATGGTACTACTTGCATTTGATCAGGACGGACGAACGTCTCCGAGAGGCAACCAACCAAGGGCGGATGACGAAGACGGCGCTGTGCCGGTACAGGGCGAAACTGCGCTACTCGTTCGCCAAAGATTGCAACACGGTTGCCGGTAACTCACCTGTCTTGGCACGTGCATCAGCTTCGGTGAGCAAGCATCGCCGATATCACTTTAATTCAGGGCCTGAAGATGGCAATGTGCTGATGCTGATACGTGTAGGCAAAACAGGGATGGACATTGATGTTGGGTATGGCTCCGAGGATGGTTTGAAATGGGCGAATCCGACAGGACAGAATGCTTGGGCTCTCGGGTTTGCAAGAGTCTGGTCTCACAAGGGCAAAGGTTGCCAGTCTCCTGAGCCGGAAATGCAACACCCTCGGGCGCCTCTCTTTCTTCACCAGCGACGGGCGCGCGGACAGGGCGGGCAGGGCACGGCGTCGACTGGTTGAACAGAGGAGCACAGAGGGTAGAGGTGCATCATGCTCAGCTCTTTCTCAACCACAGTGGGCCCATGGGCCACGGGTCACGGATCGTCGTCGACTCGCCGCCGCTGCTGCTCACATTGCTCACATTGCTCACATGGCCGAAAGCCACCGTGCCCCTTCCCCAGGCCAGCAGCATGTCCCGCGATGACCAGACCAGCACGGCCGGCTCGGCTCTCGTGCAGAGAGAGATTGAGCCTGCATTTGCCTGCCTTTGCTTCCCTCCAAACGACGGACAGCCAAAAGTGATAACGAGCCAGTTGGGGTAGTCAGCAACAGCCACGTCTCTTTCCGAGCTTCTGCTTTTTACTCTTTTTTTTTTTTTTTCTTCTTTTTTTCCTCGCCAACCTTAGCTGCACGTCGTTATGACCATCGTTGCCAAATAAGTAGTGGCCCTTGCACCGGGCCCATCGTCGCTTCAGCCCTACACCTCCCCCCAGGGTAATTAGAGAAGTTTTGTACTGTAGCTCCGCTACAAACCAACCAACCAGCAAGCAAGCAAGCAAGCAAGCAAGCAAGCAAAGAAACAAAAATAGAGGGCGTGACGGACGACTCTGGTGACACTGAGCTTTACAAATCATCACGGACCCGCGCTGGCTGCAGCAGCATCGGATGCCTGGCAACAGCATCACCAAGCCATGTCACAACTGCCGCCGCCGACGCCTGCGCTGTGATCGTTCGTGGCCCTCATGCCATAAATGTGCGTCGTCGGGGCAGGAATGTCTTGGCTACGGAAAGGTATTCGTCTGGACACAGGCCATTGACTCGGATGGAAACCCGAGGCCGCCTCCTGTCTCTGGACGAAGATTGAGCGAGCAACGCCAGTATCCACCTCGCGTATTGGAGTATCGAGTATCATCGCATGACGTGGGAAAGGCACGAGAGACGAGCAACCTGTCCGCTGCTCAGGAACAAGAGGCATTCTACAGCCGAGTTAAAACTCATCAAAATATTGTGCAGGCTTCTCCGGAAACATGTCAGGCTGAGCTTGATGACCTCCAATCACGACTCACTTTCCAAGATGCGATATTCATCGATGAATTCAAGGGCTCACAAAAGTATGCCTTTGCCGACAAAGATGGCAACAAGCGCAGTGTGTATAAGCATGTCGAACCGAATCAGAGACTCGACAGTCTTGAACTTCCAACATGTGGTAGTTTGACAGATCCACTCTTTCAGGACCTTGATCGAAGTTCAAGATACTACCTTGCACACTGTACGTGTCGAGTTCGTTTTCATTCGCACGAGCACGGCTAATGTTTCAACTCCTTCTCAGTCGCAGACAGTGTATGCAAGGACTTGGTGGCCAGAGACACGCCTTGTAGTAACCCGTTTCGAGAACTAATTCCTCTCACCAACAAACACCCATTGCTTCTCCAGATTCTCATCGCGACTTCTGCTATTCACTGGTCTAATATGTTCCGGCCCGTCAGTGCACTTCCCATAGACTTGACGGATCCTGGCGGTTATCTCGTACAATTACGCTCACAGGACCTCACTTCCAGACAAGCTCTTATTGATGCTCTAACAGCCAAGCAAAAGGCCTTGGGCCACCTTCGTCATGTTCTTGACAGCCTCGACACCGAACGTAGCGAGGTGGCCTTGGCGGCTATGCATTTCTTCATAAAGTTTGATCTCATCGACCTGGATCGAAACAGTAACAAGAGCTGGCAGGTGCACCTGGAGGGCACAAGCAGCATTTTGGCACTTCTGGCACCCGACTCGGCTAGGCATGACTCGAGCCGATTGCTGCTCGACTGCGTCATTGCGGATTGCTTCATGTAGGTTACTTGCTTTCACCTGTTTCTCTTGTTTGCTCGGGGGAGGGTGATTTGAGTTGGAGGCTCAATGCATGGTGACGCACCGCCCGGATAATTCTCCGTCCTCCCCTTGAGGCTGCTAGCTGACTGGGACGATTTCTCAACGTACATAGTTATCACATCCTGGGTTCGACACTTACCACTAGCGCAATAGCCTGCCGCATCGCTCGGTTTACGTTTGAGCTGCTGCCCGTGATCAGGCGGGTCGAGGTCAACAGCTACCTCTCGTGTCCGCCAGAAATACTGCAGATCATCCTGCTCGCATCACAGTTATCATACGAGACGTCTTGCCACGGCTGGAGCTCGTCGGCCGCAGAACAGGCTCTCAAGCTCATTGACGAGGCGCTCGCCTTTGACATTCCGGCATGGGCCGATGGGCTCCGTACATTGCCCAACGTGTCGGACATTGAGAGCCGAGTCCACATAGCATCTGCGCATCGTTCGGCAGTGTGCCTGTATATCCTGCAGGCGCTGCCGTTGATCCGAGCCGTGCGGCCGGTTGACACCATGTTTCTCGTCGGGGATATTCTGGGTCACCTCGAGCAGATTGACGAGAGAGACCCATACTTCAAGGCAACGTCATGGCCCATGTTTATAGCAGGAGCCGAGACACGAGATGCTGAAAAACGAGCCTGGGCCATGGCCCGTATGTTTTCGATTTGGGAGATATGTCCATGGGGCTATATTTTCACAGCTATGGAGATGTTGAAGGCCACATGGCAGATGCAGGACTCTGGCACGGGGTCGGGCGTCAATTGGCTCCGCGACCTCAAGGACATGGGCTTCGACTGCCTTATTGTTTAGAAGGAACAAGTACAGAGTAGGACGAGTGCAGAGTCAAGATGTCCCTGCACGTTCCTTTCCGGCTTTATGAATTGATGCAAATAAATGAACCAAGAAAAAAAAGAAAAGAAAAAAAGCTTTAAAAAACAAATTTGAAAATAAACGAATTGATTAATTAAAATTTGCCCGTGCAGGTTGGCGCGGAAGCCGTCGGTCAAGGAGCCATGCCCGCGGAAGCAGTGTCCTAATCGCCTTGCATCTTCGGTCCATATTCTCCGTGTGTCGTGCCCAAAGTGCCGTCGTGTGAATGAAAGCATGATGAATGGATTCGCAGGGAGGCAAAACATGCATGCAAGGCGTCGTGGTGCGGAAAGCCAACCCCCCGCACGAATGGATACCATGGTATTCGAGCCCTACTACAACAGGAGAAAGGAAGAAGCAATGAAATGGGGATTACTGCCGCCATGGCATGTCCTGGGCCGTCGGCCGGCGTCTGATGCGATACAAGGGGAGCAGAGCGGGGGGATTAAAATCAAAGGAGTAAGCACAAACACCCGAAAACGCCGAATCATGCTCCAGGTCGTCGTGGTCGTCGTTAGGTTGGAGGGTGCAGCTGTCCATGTACCGACGCGTTGTGTTCAAGCACAGATGGGTAGGTGACAGTCGGCTTTTGCGCCCATCGTGGGAGGTCGTCGTGGATTACCACCGGCGGCTACGAGACGAAGTCAGCACGTGCTGCGCGGTGATGACAAGAAGAAAAAGAAGAGGGAAAGGAGAGGGGGAAAAAAAAACACGAGTTTTTGCTTACCTGTAGGCAGAGTTCGTGTTTGTCCGCCGTCGTTTTGGTTTCAGCTCACAGCGCTCGTCGCGGCGCCGGGCGGTTGATTTTTCCAACGACCTCTGTTTGACTGGACGACCAAGGAGCTCGGCTTCGAGTGAATTCAGGTCGGAGGACTGAGTGCTTGGTGAAGTATGTCGCGATGCTCGCGACCCACCAGAATCCTGTCTCCTCGCTGCTACACGGTCCAGTCCTGCCTGCTGCCTCCTATCAGCCTCCCGGGGCACATCCAGTGTGTCCCAAAGACATTCTTCGCGTTGCTCAGTGTCGAGTGGATTCTTTTCCGGTCCGAGGCAATCATCCAATCGGCGTCTTTTTGCTTCTCGCTGATCGAGACTGCCATCATGCTGCTGATCGCATGAGTGTTTGCTGCTGCTGCTGCCTCCGTTATAGTCCGATGACGAGCGCCGGTCCGAGTCTTCCAAGTTTCCTGCAGAGAGCTGCATGTGCGAGACCTCGGAACCTTGTTCCTTTTGCCTCCCGTCGGCATGCGCTCCGTTGACATGGGTGCCAATGCCGTCTTCAGCCAAGGGATCCGTCGGTTTCCATGCCGATGACTCGTCCTCATCGGACTTGCCCGCCATCTTTTCGGCGAAAGCAGTGGAGGGGACGGCATGCTCATGGGAAGACTGTCTATCGAGGTCTCGTCCTGGCGATGCCGATGCCCTCGTCGGCTTGCCGGCTGCGCCAGCCAGAGTTGATGGCTTCCTTGCACTCGAGCCTCCGTGGTTCTGCCGTTGGTTTCGCCGAGAGGAGCCGTTGGACCGACGGTTTTCTGGAGAGCGTTGAAACAGATGCTGATGGTCGCGATGAGAGCTAGTGTTCGGTTTCCGTTGGTTCTGGTAGTCGTTGGACTGTCTCCTGTCTCTTCCCTTGTTCTGGCGGTCATTCTTCCGCTTGTTTCTGTGGTCCTGGTGCGAGTTCATTTGGTCGTGACTCTTGGGCGGTTTGGGCGGGAGTGGATGGGACACGATTCCCGCCGGTGGCTTTGGAGGCAACGTAGGGGGTTTCGACGGGCCCGAGTTGGAGCGAGGCTCTGACCCTCTCTGCGGTGGGGTTGATCGAGCGGGAGGGGATGGATGCGGCGGCAGCGGCGGCGGCAGCGGCGGCGGAGAACGAGAGAAGCCATGATTGTGATATCGTTGCGGTCCGTAATCTGGCCCCTCCAACCTGTTGGGCGGAAATTGACCACCACCAGGAAGAGGGTTGAAAGGCGGAAGCGGCCCGGGTGGTGGACCTCTGTATGCAGGAGGGCCATAATGAGCTGCAGCGGGAGGGAGGGGAGGAGTTGTGTACGGTGGGTGAGGAAAACCATAGGGCGGGGGAGGAGGAAAGGTGCCAGCGTATGGGGGAGGAGGTGGTGGTGCTGGCGGCGGCGGCGGAGGAGGAGGAGTATAAGACTGATGATATGAGGGAGCCTGGCCCGGATACGGTGCGGGCGCAGGAGGCGGTGGTTGCGTTGGCTGCGGGTGCGGCCGAGAGTGAGGATGAGGATGAGGATGAGGATGAGGATGAGGATGAGGATGAGGGGGCGGGTGTAAGTGATGACTTGGTGGCGGAGGCACAAGGTCGGCTATTCCTGGAGGATACTGGGACACGGGGGGGACATATTTGGTGATGATGGGCCCTTTTGATCCCTTTGGCCCCTTGGGCCCCTTGGGCCCTTTGGATCGTTTATTCGAGCTGGAGCCTTGTCCCTGGGCATTGGGCGGGCTCGGGTTGGATGACTTTCGCCAAGCGGTCAGGCCTCTGAGAAGGAGTTAGTGATGATGACCATGATCAACTGAAGTCTGCCAAGTCTGCTGTCTGCCGTCTGCTTACGCGGGAGTTGCCCTCGTGGGTTCCGGGCAAGCGACTGCCCAGTGGCCCACGAGGCCACAGTTGTAGCATTGGGCGTCATCGGGTCGGCCGACCAGGCCGGGCGTCGAATTTGGCATTTCGAGACCATGCATGACCAACGGGTGGTGAGCGCTTGTGGTGTGAGGGCTACATGCAAGCGCCGCCCTCGCCAAAAGTCGCCGGGTTCGCGGTTGGCTCTCGAAGCGGGAGGCGGGAGGCGGGAGGCGGGAAGCCGGACGTCGCCGACGAGGTCAGAGGTTGCGAGGGGATCTGTTTGTTTTCTGAACGTGACGGACGTGATGGCCGAGATGGCCGTGATGGCCGTGATGGCCGTGATGGCCGTGGTGGCCGTGGTGGAGCTGCTCGAGTCGAGCGTCGCCGGGTTGCAGCGTGGTGCTCGCCTACAAGGACGCGTCGAGGGATGCGGCCGATGCCGGTTGGATGCTTGCGAGGCTGTCGCTCGTCGGCTGCTCGGCTGCTCGGCTGCTCGGCTGCTCGCTCGCGTTCGTCAGACCGAAACGTCAACGGAGCCTCCGGTCCGGCCAGCGACGAAAGGTCGCGATGTTGACAATCACAAGGCGGTCCACGTCCACGCCCACGCCCACGTCCACGTCCACGTCCACGTCCGGGTCGGGTCGGCAAGCAGCGGTTCACGAATCACGGATGCCGTCCCCTAGCCTCGCTGGACTCGGCAAGAGGAGCCGCATCAACGTGATGGAAAGACGATATGGGGATGAGTGGCAGGCGGACTGGCGATGGCGATGGCGATGGCGACGGCGACGACCTGCGCGGTCCAGAGCCACATGCAGGATCCAACGTCCAGCGTCCAGCATCCAGCATCCAGCTTTCAGCATCCAGACAGCTCCGAGACGCCTTGGAAGCTGCCTGGCACTTGCCGGGGGAGGTGCTGCGCAGTACTGTGCAGTGCTGGGCCCTGGCATTGGGCCTTGCACTGCTGGCACCTCGTGTACGGTGGGCCAGAGGTAATTCCGAAGCTTTTTGCACCAAAATTGTATGGCAACATGGTCCGGAATACCTGGACTTACTGTACCTCCCTCAGGTACCTCAGGTACCTCATGTACCACGTGGGGCTTTGCACAGACCAAATGCCTCCTTCCCCGGTAACACCAGTGACCACCATCGATCCATTCAAAGCCGTTCTGCCGTTCTGCCATTGAGCCATTCAGCCATTCAGCCCTTCAGCCCTTCAACCATGCAACGCCCAACAACGATTTGGGGAAGGGACTTGGACTGGACTTGAATGCTGCAGCCATCGCCCATGTTTGAACCCACGAATTGTGCCCAGTAGTCCTTTCCTTGTCATCTGCATCTGCATCTGCATCTGCATCTGTGTACTCTTACAAAAAGTTGTAATATTGAAAATGGGACTTTGCGCCAGTGGAAGCACACGCGCACGGGAAATAGAAACAGCCAGTGCCAAGGCTTTGACGAGGAGCAAGTATAAAATTTTAACCACTTCAGATGTCAATACTCGCACCCACCATAATGTCATTTCATCATCGAATACGACTGCCGGGGTTCTGATGCAAGCAACTTTTTTTTTTTTTTTTTTTTTTTTTTTTTTCTCCATCTCCAGCGAAACGCAGGGTAGGCCCAAAACTCGCATGCCAAAATCTCCGGTGGGGCCAGTCAAAGCACCCACTCCATTTCTTCCTTACTAATGGAGTACTGGAGCTGATGTGATGCCCATCAAAGAGCCGTCGCCGAGAGACATGTTGGAATCGCTTGGTCGTCACCACATGGCAACGCCTCCGCCACAACCACCCCGACGTATTCCGCCTTCCGCCTTCCGCCTTCCGCCTTCCGCCTTCCGCCTTCCATCTTTCGTCCATATCGGAGTACCGAGCTGCGCCTCCATCGTATCGCCTCTAAGTCGCCTGCCGAAACCCAAATGTCTGCATAATCAGGCCTGACCACTGCGACGGCCGATAGAGGCTCACATCTGCCAAAGCACAAGAAAGTTTTTGAGGCCAACTCTCGACCATGTTGGTGCATACATCCATTGCACCTCCAAATCTTCCCTCTTCACGGAGTCGATATCGAGACGACCAGACTTGAGACGAAATAAAAACGAATAAAAACATCGAAACAAGGCATAAAAAAAAAAAGAAAGACGAGGTCCCGAGAAGAAAGGAGGAAAAAAAAAAAAAAAA
>SRPV01000826.1:0-13522 GCA_018360135.1 Claviceps sorghi | reverse complement strand
TTTTTTTCCCTCTCCTTTCTTGTCCTGTGAGCGGTTTTGGCGTTTTGGTGGGGGAATGGGGAATTTCTTCCAAGTGTATCAGCCGTGGCCAAGGCAGGTGCGGGTGCAGGTGCCGTGTAGCCTTTGTGTTTTACCCGCGCTTGTGAACATGGTATACAACGCTATCTACAGGCGAATGGGCAAAGCCAGCAGCAGTTGTGTAGGGTATATCCGCAGGAAGCCCTCCCCCTCTGTCTCTCTTTCGTTCATAAGTAGGTATTATTTCCCCGTGACCCACCGGCAGATCCCTATCTTGTGTCCGAAAACCCCAGGAGCCCCGTCATGACCCTGTCCCATTCTTGATCCCACCGCAACGATCCTTCCCGGACGGCTCCCTTCTTGAGCATCGCCAGCTCTTCTTGCCCCTGCTGGCTGAAGAGCCTCTGCATAATGTCCCTGAGCTGGGCGGCCGTCTCGAACCCGCACCCATTCCTCCCCTCCTTGACCAGCTCGCCGCAGCTTTCAAAGGCAGAGTAAGCTGCGACGGGGAGGCCCGCCCCAAACATGTCCACCACCTTCATGGGCAGATCGACACCCGAGCTCGACTTGTGGAGGGAGATGCCGAGGTCTGCGCACGCCAGGAGAGTCGCGTAGTCGCGGTTCGACAGCCAGGCCGTGAGGACCTTGATGCCGGGCAGCCGGCCGTTGGCCTCGATTTGTCGGATCAGGTCCAGATAC
Organism: Claviceps sorghi; assembly: GCA_018360135.1. Lineage (NCBI taxonomy): Eukaryota > Fungi > Ascomycota > Sordariomycetes > Hypocreales > Clavicipitaceae > Claviceps > Claviceps sorghi. The sequence goes on along the minus strand of SRPV01000826.1, from coordinate 12,805 downwards.
TTTTCCTTCTCGGGCCCTTTCCCCGTGATGATCGCCAGGACCGGACACGGCGGCTCCGTGGAGGGATCCGCATCACTTGCCGGGTTCGCGTACGAAACCAACGCCTCGAGAAGCATGGAAAAGTCCTCGTCCGGGGTCCACGACGTGCTGCTGACAACGAGGCGCATGTGCCCGTCCACGATGTTCTGGGCATGCGCTTTCGTCTCCGGGAGGCGCTCGAGGAACTCGCGCCTCGCGCTGGCCGAGTCAATGGGTCGGAACAACTCGGCGGGCCGATCATGCAGCGTGTACACCGGGTTCCGCAAGCTGAACGGTCGGCCTCGCAGCTGCCGCGCCATGGCGTGCGTGACTGCCAGGTTGGTATTTCCCAGAAACCTGCCCAGCAGCATCTCATACCACTTGTACACAACAACGAGGGGCGCGTAGTAGCGGGATTTTTGGGCGAGAATCGTGTGCCCGTAGTTGTGCCAGTCGACAACGACTTTACTCCCCCGGACGAGGGACACGATGAGGGCTACGTGAAACGTAGGAATCGACGGTGGGTTCTGCATGCTTGTCAGGGAAGAAGGACGACAGAGAAAAGAAAGAGAGAAAGAGGGGGAGGAGGAGAGATACCTGTATGATGATCCATTGCGCAGCTGGCGTAGCCCACATCATGGTATAAAACAGAGTCCAAAACTGCTGCACGACCTTGCACGGAATGTTGATAAAAAAGGGCAGCGTGCCCCAGGCAATCCATTCAGGCTGCGGTGCGAGCGCATACATGGACACTCGTTCATTGCCAATCAGGTGAGGATGTCTCGAAGTCTCTGGGGAAGAAAGGAAAAAAACAAAAATGAGAAAGAGTGTCCCGCAGTGAAGCACGTGCAGGGAAAGGAGAGGGAAACGTTACAACAGCCCTCTTCCTAGGTTCGCACCACATTCCGCTGGAGCCCCGGGAGAGACATGTTTCTCGTTACCTTTGTACGCGACAATATCGACCCTCCGTCCATGCTTGGCGGCGCTGATGGCGTGATACTGCATGCGCGGGCTGCGGCCAATGTCGCCCAGGACCAAGATCTGGATGTGGTTCTCGTGGGGGTTCAGCGGCGGCGAGTAGCGGGTCGGGGGGAGTCGTGTCAGAGCCTTGACGCCGAGCTTGAGGGCGAGGACGAAGAGAATGCCCGCCAGCACGGAGAGGAGGAAGGGAACGACCATGGTGTCGCTCGAGGAGTCGAGGCCCGACCGAGATGGCCGTTTGGAGTCGCGAGATGGTTGCTGACGAGGCTGGAGCTGAAGCAGATGGAACATGAAACAGGCGGGGCCATTGACGAGACCCACAGCAGCGGGAGGACCTGAACGAAGCGGGCCGATTGGTCGGGACTCGGGGACGGGTCGACAGTGCAAAGGAAAGGCTCTGCCACTCGCCAGATTGGAATCGAACAGAAAACAAAGTGCGAAAAAAAAAAAAAAAAAAAGAAAAAAAAAAAAAAAAGGTAATGAGTAAACAAACACAAAATAAGAAAATACATCCAAACATCATGGGTATCATGGTCCACACGTGATGCCAAGCCTACAACCATCCCTACCTCTTCATCGTCCCGAATCCCGTAAAGCCCATCTGGGCCATCATGTCCTCCTCGTCGTGCTCGCCCTCGATGCGCACATCGTCGCCGTACTCCGTCTTCACCTTGGCCGCCTCCTCTCTCTCCAGCCGCTTCTTCTCCGCCTGCTCCCTCCTGCGCAGCCGCCTCTCCTCCAGCTCCTGCTCGCGCTCCGCCTGCCGCATCTGCAGCCTCTCCTGCAGACTCGTGGCCTTTTCCCTGGCCAGCTCGTCCCGCCTGCGGATCCAGTAGGCGATGCGCTCGTGGACTTCCTCCGCCGTGGCGCGCTTGACCTCCATCGTCTGCCCCGTGTTGAGCAGATGCTGCATCGTGTTGATGTGCTCCAGGAACTGCTTGTTGTCCTTGAAGGTGAGGTCGCAGGCCTCGCAGTAGAATCCCGCGCTCCGGCCTCGCTTCCCGACCCCGGCCCCGACGGGCACCAGCTGGGACTTGCCCACCTGCGCCGTGAGATCAATGACGGTTCGTCGCGCCGACGTGTACGTCTCGTCGCCCGTCAGCGGCTTGTGGTACGTCCTGCCGGCCAGCTTGGCCTCGTACCGCGCCTTGCGCTCCTCTTTCTCCTTGGCCTCGCGCTCGTTGGCCTTGGCGGCGTATTCGTCCAGATCCCATGTTTTGCGGAAGTCGGTGTCGCCGGCGGGGGCGCCATAGGCACTGCCCTTTTTGGAGTCGGCCATGGCGAGGCAAGCACACTCTGACGGGAGCGGGGCCTCGTGTCTCGTTGTCTCGTTTTCCCGGGGCTTCGACGTGCCGCCGCTGCAGAGATTCAAAGGAAAAGGGGATGGGCAATCGGTGACGCTGCGATGATTTTGAATTTTTGCACCGGCGAGGGAGGAAACGTTGAATCTGCATCAGCATAAGTGGGTCCACGGTGCGGGAGCTGTCTCGAGCGTTGTATGTATGTATGTACGTCACGGGCACCGCAAGCTTTAGCCCCGCGGAGGGGCTGCTTTTTTTTTTTTTTTTTTTTTTTTTTTTTTTTTTTTTGTCGTCCTTCCCTGTTCCCCCTCCCTCTTGACGTGACGCTCTCTGTTCCCGACACGCGGCAGACGCCCACCGCATTTCCGACCATCATGCTGTATCTCGTCGGCCTCGGTCTCTCAGACGAGACCGACATCACCGTCAAAGGCCTCGAGGTCGTCAAAAATGCCTCGAGGGTCTATCTGGAGGCGTACACAAGCATCCTCCTGGTAGATCAGTCGGTGCTTGTACGGCGCTACCCTTCATGAGAGGGCGAAGGGCATGAGAGACGGCGGCTGACATTTTGCGCAGGAAGAGTACTACGGGCGATCCATCACCATTGCCGACAGGGAAATGGTCGAGTCCAACAGTGACGAGATTCTGCGCAACGCCCAGACCGAAGACGTCGCCTTTTGCGTGGTCGGAGATCCCTTCGGGTTGGTAGCAACCCCCCTCGCCAACTCTCCTGATCGGGTGTCGCGGGGCAAGCCGTCGGGGTGACTTCACACCAATCCAGCGCTGACGAGGGACCGTAGAGCAACCACGCACACCGATCTCGTCATCCGAGCTCGAGAGCTGTCCATCCCGGTCCGAACCGTCCCCAACGCCTCCATCATGTCCGGCATCGGCGCATGCGGCCTCCAGCTATACAACTTTGGACAGACCGTCTCCATGGTCTTCTTCACCGACTCGTGGAAGCCCGCCTCGTTCTACGATCGCATCAAGGAGAACCGCGCCATTGGGCTGCACACCCTGGTCCTGGTCGACATCAAGGTCAAGGAGCAGAGCTTGGAGAACATGGCCAGGGGGAGGCTGATCTACGAGCCCCCGCGGTACATGACGGTCGGGCAGTGCGCACAGCAAATGCTGCACGTCGAAGACGATAAGCAAGAGCGTGTCTACCACCGAAACAGCCTGGCCATCGGGGCCGCCCGCGTGGGCGGCAAGACGGAAAAGTTCGTGGCCGGCACCCTGGAAGAGCTCTGTGCCGCCGACGAGGAGCTCGGCCCGCCGCTTCACAGCCTTGTTTTGCTGGGGAGGAGGACCCACGAGCTCGAGCACCAATATGTGCGAGAATTCGCCCTGAATAAGGACAAGTGGGACGAGATATGGAAGGAAGAATACGGGAAGCAGTTATAGAGACCGGCAGGCAGCTTTTCACGCCATCGGAACCGTCACTCGTCGACTGCAAGGCAGCGCAAAAGGGTGCTTTCGTTTGATGGACGGCAGCCACGGGGTTGGCTTGGCTGGGCCGGTGGTGCGCAAACCGCTTGGAGAGACGAAAAAGGCCCTGACCGGAATCTAGCTGTCTTTTGTTGTTCTTGATGAGCCAGGTCGTCATGGCTGACAGCGGCACGTCTTGTGTGAGCACATCATTCAAGGCTTATATGGATGTGTCAGCGTGCTAGAGTCGCCATGGCTGAGACGGAAACCACGACTCCAAACTTTGGGCAACGCCAATTCTGCATGCACGCACTCGTCGCTTCAAGTGCACATTAGCACCAGGATCACGGGGGGTTGCTCCAGCGGAGAGACAACAAATGATTTCGAAATTGAGCAACTGCATCGCCCGAAGCTTGCCTCGGGGCCAAATTGCACGATGGTCTCTCGAGGAGCCATCACCATCTCTCATTCAAGCAATGGAAAACAACAAGAGGCTGTACCGTGCTGTAATGGCATCCGCGGCACCTTTCCTGTTGTAAAAGATTTTTCCAGAGAATTAAAGCCTGCATTTATTGTCTTTTGTTACATCAAATTTTCCTCAGACGATACGTCGGACGCATTCTCCTGCAAGCGCTTGGTGAGCTATACACTCCAACATGTTCGTGACATCCTTTCTCCATCTCGACCACTGTTGCAACTGGTGCTTTCTGTCAAGCATTTAACTATAGCAATAACCGGCTTGAACAAGGCCAATGCCATTCCATCTGTGACCATGTACTATTTTATTTTCCGTCATTATCGGTGCATCACAGGGCCCGAAAATCTGATCTCGGCACGAATCGAAACATGGTCCGACTGCGGGGGGCGGCGAGAGAGAAAGAAAAGAAAAGAAAGACAAACTCGGCACTGTACGTTTAGTCCCAATATCCATGCAGCGGGTAGTCCAGGAACGACGTCCCGTTGAGATGAATCTCGCCACAGCAAGGACAAAGGCCTTCTTCGTCAGTCTCCCAATCGCTTTCGTGCACCTCATAGCCCTGCACTCTAGAGAATTGCACCCAATGACGCTCTTCGTTGTCTCGTGTGATGGGCACCCGCTTCCAGATAAACCTGTCCTCATCGCGAGCTGAGGTTGGGTGACCTTCCTCAGGTGGTACCGGAGGCATAATTCCCAGCCTTGGATGCATGTGTCTGTGGTGGACGGGATCGTAGTCGTCATCCGACTCTGACACGTCATTGTCTTCGTCAAGGGCAGCATGGACCTTGGACTTGTAGGCACGAACCACACGAGCAGACCATTTTTTGCCCGACAAGTGCTGCAAGTGCTTTTTATGAGCAACATAGGTGGCAGAACCATCCAGGTAGAGGCCTTCGTCTTTGAGCATACCACTCAGCTCCTCCGATGCTTTCATTCCAGCTTCGTCAAACGGCATACCGGTAACCTGAAGCTCGTTGAGAGTGCATCCGAGCTCGTGGGATGCGACTTCATGAAGTTCCGAGCTTGTAAATGACAACATTGTTTCAGAAAAATTGACAAGATCAATTCGGAGTCGTAGCAGCGACGGAAGAAGACGAGGACGAGGCCAATGCTTGTCTTTGTAATGTGGTTCATACGGTGCACGGAGTGCCATCAGGAAGTCTGCAATTTGAGACCACGTATAGCAGCGGAACCCGCCTCTCACCAGAGGTGATTCTTTCGGACGTAAACGGACATTTAACAATTGATCCTTTTTCAAATCAGGATGGTATGCTCGATCCAGTCTATGCTTCCGGCGTTGATCGTCATAATAGCGCGCGACGACTCTGAGATTTACACTGGTGATTTTGTTTCGAAATGCAGGGCTCAACTCAGAGAAGTGGCGGAGTGATTCTGGGGTCGTAAAGACAAATGTGTTTGATTCCCATAGATAACGGGTTCCTTCTGCATGAAGAGCTCTGCACGTTGCCAAGATGTGGATGGCAATCTGGTTACCGCGTGCCTTTTCCAGATCAGATAGATTTTCAGGAACAAGAGGCGAGAGCGGATCAATGATTGGGTGAGGGCTGTGTAAGGCAAACCGGAGGATTTTCAGTATAATTTCGGTGGGCAGCCTGGGACGTCCCAGCTCGTGCGAGCACGTGGAAGACCGAGTACGTCTTGTTCGGGAGGCAGTATTATGCTGTGCCATGTGTGCTCGAGCAATGGGGGACCAGGATATGCCATTCTCGCGCAGTATTTTTTTGAGGCGCATGTTCTCGTCAACGAGGACTTGAGTGGTACGCCTGAGCGGATGGTTATAAGAAGCCTTGGCCAGGTCTTCCGGATCCCTGCACTCCCAGGGGTATGCCGACTTGTTTTGGGAGATTAGCTCACAGCGCGCGATTTGAATCGATGTGAATAAAAGGCAGGCTCACCATGGACACTCCATCCATCATGGCCGTTGCGATCTTCTGCACAAGCTTCGTTCCTGCAGAGAAAAAGGTCTTGATCGCTTCAAGTTCGAGTGGGGTAAGACCAACTATTTGTTGACAGCTCAGCCGAGAAGCGAAGTCGAGCCTTTTGATCAAAGCCCCAGTTTAATGATGGTTGATGTAGCCTCGGCTAGAAATGGTGCGGAATGACGACGGGAAACCAATCAAACGACGGCACTCAAACATTCGAGTTGGAGAAGCCCTTTGGTGGTAATGGAACGGGCAGAACCAAGAGAATAGGGAGGGGAGGATGGGGAGGGGAAAAGAGAGAATGAGGGGGAAAAAAGGGAGGAGTAGCAGAAGGAGGAGGAGAACGGGCTGCAAAAGCGGAAAAATCAAAGTTCGATGAATGAGTGAACTAACCTTGAAGAGAGACGCCATGTCAGGACAGCTGTAAACCAGGTGCCCCATCACAATTGCCAGCTGCCAACTTGGCCACCAACACTTTGGACTTTTTCCTCCTCACAACAAGCCAGCGCTTGAGGTTCGGGGGCTTGTACATCTTTCAATGTCTCTTTTCTATTGAAACCCTCCTCTTTGAAGAGGGAGAAAAAAAACGCTGGCACCTGCCCCTGGTGCACAAATGCGCACACACGCGCAGCACCGACGTTCAATCAAGCATGTGCGTCCGTCATGCGTGTCCTCTGCCAATACTAAACGGGGTCAGACAGTGTTTGTTTCTTGGGTCGGAATGGTCTGGTCCAATCATGTGGTAGACGCGGCTGCATCGGGTCCCACCTCCAAGCGGATCCCTGTCCATGAGCCATGTACATATGTAGGTATGTATGTACAGTATGTACATATGTACATATGTGTGGCTCCCGTCCGCGAGGGCCGAAGAGGCCGATGGACGGATCACCTCGACGCTCCTCAACCTGCCATGCCTCGTAGCCTAGACCCTGGCTGCCATCTTGAACCACAACTGCGTGCTGCTTGTTGGGTGCAGAGGAACCGGGTTTCTCGAAGCAATCATGTTGCCGAGAAGCTCCGCACTGCACACGGCCACAGCCTTGGCCGTCGTGTTGGCCATGTTTGCATCGACAGTCGTGTGCGAACACACGAGCAACTGGGCTGTCCTGGTCTGCACGTCGCGGTTCTGGTTCAATTATCGCCATCTTGCAAATGTGCTCTCCATCTACCGGACGGTGAAGCGGCTCGGAATCCCCGATTCGCAAATCATTCTCATGCTCCCCGACGACATGGCCTGCAATCCGCGTAACGCGTTCCCCGGCACTGTCTTCAGCAACTCCGATCGCGCCGTCGATCTCTACGGGGACAACATCGAGGTTGACTATCGCGGGTACGAAGTCACCGTCGAAAACTTCATACGACTGCTGACGGACCGGGTCGGCGACGAGATGCCTCGCAGCAAACGCCTGCTGACGGACGAGCGAAGTAACATTCTGGTCTACATGACGGGGCATGGTGGAAATGAGTTTTTGAAGTTTCAAGATGCCGAGGAGATTGGTTCGTTTGATCTTGCCGACGCATTCCAACAAATGTGGGAGAAGAAGAGGTACGTGTGTCGAATCAATGATGGAGCTCATTGTCGCGAGAGAGCTACTCACCAGAGCTGTTTAACAGATATCACGAGATTCTCTTCATGATCGACACCTGTCAAGCCAATACCATGTACAGCAGGCTGTACTCACCCAATATTATTGCCACAGGATCATCAGAACTCGACCAGTCATCGTATTCCCACCATGCCGACAACGACGTCGGCGTTGCCGTCATTGACCGATACACATACTACAACCTGGAATTTCTGGAAAATCAAGTCAAAGACTTGACCAGTCGTAAAACCGTCGGCGAGCTCTTTGACAGTTATGATTTTGAAAAGATTCATTCTCACGCGGGCGTACGGTACGACCTGTTCCCAGGTGGCGCCAATGAGGCGCGAAGCCGGTTGATCACGGATTTTTTCGGCAACATCCAGAATGTCGAAGTAGACCGGGATGCTGGTTCCTCCCTGGACGAGCAGCTGCTGTCGCTGAGCAAGACCATCACGCTGCTAAGACAGAAGGAGGCGGAAGAGGATGCAGCACGTCGCAGCAACGCGACGACCTCTGCACCGGCAGGTGGTGTCACGGTTGATGGTTCAGTCGTGACCAAGATCCAAAGTGCAACAGTCATGACTGATGACAATTGGTGGACAAGAAAGATTGTTGGCGCAACTGCCCTGGCAGGTTGCGGAATGCTATGGGCTCTGGGATCGCTAGTGGAAATATAAAATGACAAGAAATTCAAGGGAGAGCCGTATACTAAAAAAAAAAAAAAAAAAAAAAAAAAAAAAAAAAAGAGAGGGAGAGGGAGAGGGAGAAATACTAAGGGTAAACGAAGCGGGGTTTTATTATTATTATTATTATTTTTTATATGCTTTCCTTTTGTTTTTGTTTTTTACCTTTATTTTTCGGCTAGAGAAAGGCTTCACGTCGCTTATGAAACGAACCAAGGGGCTGGCGACTTTTGGGATGGCGTTGGATCGAGGCGGGAAAACCCGGTACTTATGTATGCATTGAGGCTGCACTGTGTAATTTCTTTTCTACAATTGCTATATCAATCTTCGTACAAATATATGTACCCTGCTGAGCGCAGTCTGTGATGATTGCAGTATGATGCGCAGCCTTGCAATTCTGCCCATCGCATCGTGGGTGCCGTGGTCAAGTCGGAAATCGCCTGACTAAGCGAGGAAAAAACCACCACTTCCTCATGTGCGTTTTTACGACCATGCAGGAATCAGCGCCTTTTATGTACCTGGCGATGGCATTTCTGCAGAGCAGACTCTGTCGGATGATGGCATTCAAGTGAAGCTGCATTAGTCTGCGTCGCAGGTTATCCTTGCCGACCGTGAAAGAAATTACGGAAGAAAGAAAAGAATGGACCGTTCAAGAGTGAGTTTTCCACATTTCGACGATTTTGCGCCAGGCAAGTGTCGTTTGGCCTTGTCGACAAGCAAACCGAGGCAGGACAACCCCGGCAGAGCTTTGAAACGGCTTCTCTTTGCACACGCCCCCCCTCGACGAGACAACAAGAAGAGACATCTGACCACTCTCCTCTTTTTTTTATTTTTATTTTTATTTTTATTTTTTTTTTAAAAAAAAAACCAGGCTCGGCCATTGCAACCTCTGGAGCTACGAGCGCGACCCATTGCGCCTCGGGCGATATCATGGTCATGCGACGCGGAACTGGCCATTGCCACGACGGACACCATCCACATCTTCCTGCCCGAGTATTCACGGCCAGGCAGCGGCTCTGCCGACGATGCTGCCGATGAGGACGTTTTCCAGCCACAGTTCACCCTTATGCTCACGACGAGTGGCATCATCCGCCCCGATCCGGCCATCAACGGCCCGCTGTGCGCCTTTGCCGGCGTCAGTCTGCCTGCCGTCAGGCCCAACGAGTCCCTCGTCTTCAGCGGAGTTGGCAACGCGGAGGCGACCAAGTCTGGCTCCTCGCTGGGGCAGAGTCTCCGGGTGGAATGGTCTCCGAATGGGCTGGGCCAGAATCTGCGCCCCGTGCTGAGCATCATGACTACGTCCGGGAGCGTCGTGACCATGGGTGAGCATATCGACAGCAGGCCCTCCATGACCTCCACTCTGCGCTCACGCACGTTCAGGCACTGGAAGATTCTCTGGGGCTTGGGCGCCCGGTTGCCCATCCCCGATGGGGAGAGCGCCCGTGGCTTCCGGACCATGAATGAGCGGATTGTGTCTTTCTCGTGGGCCAGGGAGGTCGGCTCCGGGAGGGCCTTGCTCGCGTACATGAATGAAGAGCGGGAGGTGGTCATTATGGGTGTGCAGTTCTTGAACAGGACCGGCGAGACGGGTGAGGAGTCGGGGTGGGAAATTTTCGAGATGGACCGCTTCGACGGCAAGGGTCCGCATCATGTGAGTGTCCTGGATGTTGCCAATACGGAGCCCTTTATATGGAATACGACAACCAAAGCAGGGGCGAGCGGACGAGCTCGGCTAACATGACGCTCTTGGGGCAGATGGCCGCCTTTGGAGACGGCGACTTTGTTCCCAGTGGCGGCGCATTCTGTCTGAAATGGAGTCCCTGGTTTGTCACAGAGGAGTACCGGACTGCAATCCTGGCATATGTGACGAAAAACTACGTCGGGTTCAGGAAAGTGACTGTTCAAGGGGCGTGGCTGCGGGGCCAGGACCCGGTCGTTCGGGTTGAGAAGGCGGATTCCGTGTCCATCTGCACGTTTCTTTCGGCAGACGCCTTTGTGGAATGGGAGAATCATGTAATTCGATAACTTTTTTTTTTTTTTTCGTCCTTGATTCATGTCTTTGAGCGCTGACCAATCACTTCATGCAGGTCTGGCAGGAGAGCGGCTCACAACTAGCCCGTGGCATCATCGCGACGCCCTTTGTGGTCAAGCCCTTCCAAGTCGATCTCTGTGCGAACCCAAGCCCGCCTATCGCGCCGCACTCTCCGGACGACTGCTTGACGCTGTATCCCAGGCCCGAGGAGCTGTCTACCAATCCCATTACCGGCAAGTTCTAGTCGTCTGATATATTCATCTCGTTCCGAACCATCCCAACCTCAACGCAGTCCTCTAACGCGGGCATACAGATGTCCTCATCCATCGTCCCGATCCGTCCAACAAGCCTCCCGAACCGCTCTATTCCCTCATCCGTCTCTCCGCCACGTCCACCAACCAGGACTGGTATCAAACGAATCTCCCCCCGCAGGACAAACTTCCGCAATGGGCCGAGCGCGTCCACCGCGCCATCAGCCGTCAGGTATCACGAGTAGAAGCCCTCGGCGGCATCGACTCCGAATCCGACACGGACTCGGAATTCGACGAGCCAGAAGTCGACATGACCATGATGCCAAAGGAGGAGCACCTCTCCAAGGTCCATCCCCATCGCTTCCGTCTCTGGGGCATGGCCGCCTCGCCCGGGGACGGGTGCATCGCCACGCTCCTGTCCAAGCACGTCACACAGCATGCAGACCGACGGCCCCGGTCCCGAGTCCTCTTCTCGTGGCCAACACACCACGAACCCCCGGGGTCGGCTTCATCGCCGACATCTCTGACGACAGAAGGCACAGTCTGGGAGGCCATGTACGGAAACGTGGTCGACATGCCAAGCTCGGCTTGCAAAACGACGGACCCGTCTGTTTTCCAAGAGACGCCGTTGAGACGGCAGTTCAAGTCTGTGATTGCCAAGCAAGCGTGTATCTTTTGCCGGACCAGTCTCGTTACGGTCGGCAACGAATCTACCTGCGAGCGGGGGCACTCATTCGGTACGTATTTGTTGCTAAATTGGCTGCCCGGAAGAGAAAGAAGGAAATTAGAAAGAAGCAGAAAAACAAAAACAAAAACAAAAACAAAAGATGAAAGATGAAAGATGAAAAATACAAGAATAAGAAAAATCCTCCCCTCTAGAATTCCCCCGCAAAAACCCAGTCACTCCAACCCCTTTCCCAAAAAAGCCCCAACAAAACTAACCCGCGCAGCAACATGTGCCGCCACCGGCCTCGCCATCCTTGCGCCAGGCACATCACGCATCTGCTCCGTCTGCTCCCTCCGCTGCCTAACCATATCCGAGCTGTCGCGCATCGCCACCGAGCACATCAGCCCCGGGACCGTGGTGGAATCACTAGGGGAAGCCTGCGGCGGGTGCGGGGGCAAGTTCCTAATCTAAGTGGCTCTTTGTATTCGTGCTTGCTTTTATTTTTTTTTATTTTTTTTTTTATTTTTTTTTCGTTTCCATGTATTTGCTTTCCGTTTCCTGGGACGTGTGCTAGTGTCTGCTTTGACCAAGAGTGCGGTAATGCATTCGTGGCCCTGGGGATATGCTCGTCGAATTAAACCCACCCATTCGTGGCCCATGTGCATGGGTCCGCGCGCAGGACTAGGAGAATTGAGGCGCACCGTTCTCGAAACAAGTAAAGTCGAAAAAACGCCAGATAGAATGAATGGTAAACCCACGAGTAGAACCCCTGGTTCAGGCCGATGACTCCGAGTGCATGTCGGACGAGACCCCGTCTACAGCCTACATTTACATTGCCTGACGGTAGTGTCAATGCTGGCGTTGCTGACACGGCTGGCCATCCCTCGTGGCTTTTCATGACGGGCATCCACGTTTTCCACAATACAAGGGACACATGGATCGACTTGGACAGCGTCTGTTTACTCTTTCAATACTCTAAGTAGTCTCATTTCGTCGCCGCGCCCAGTCTGCTGCTGGTTTTTTTTTCCCCCGTAATACATCACGAAATGACCTGATACCAATAATCCCATACCTCACATGACCCAAGGCCAAGGTACGCCTCCACGAACATGCCGAAAGCACTCGGAGCGCCCCAAGCCATCTGCCCACCTCGTAAAACTCCTCTGCACCACATTGTCGTTTTATTCATGAAAAACCTCCAAAAATCGAGCCAGTTCTCTGTCGAGTAAATGGGCCAACACCAGCACCGCAGTTCCGTCACTCGCGAGGTGACACATACATGACCCAGCACATGTGTGACGCGTGAAAGTAATGTCGAAATCAAACGAAAAGAAAGAAAGAAAGAAAAGTAAAAAGGGAAATATGTCAACGTCTGTGGGTCCACCTCCGTTGGGACATTGCTAAGAAAATGGAAAAAAAAAAGGGGAGGAAATAGAGTTC
>SRPV01000825.1:0-13527 GCA_018360135.1 Claviceps sorghi | reverse complement strand
TTTCATTGCGAAAAAAAGGAAAAGGTCTTGCCGTGTATAGTCAACGCGGGACATGGATTCGGATTCTTCGTCTCGGCGTTATTGTCTCATTGGGTTGTGCGGAGGAGGGCTTGTACGAATCGATCCTATGGGCTGTAGCAACGTACTGGATGCTGGGGACGAATATCCCTCTCGATGGACTGGGGCTCCGCTGAGACTAAAAGCATGGGACGTCGGGGCACCATGTTCTGAAAATCATGAATTGCATTTTCAGGTTGCGTCGTCCATGACACCCATTACATGCACCATGTATAAAATGCGACAACGTCCCTCCGACGATAATACCGGCATGTTTTTGCAAAAAGCCCATCATGTCAGCTCCTCAGGCGACGCGTCCATGAACCCGACTCGGCCTCTTCTCCGTAATAACAATATTTTAAAGGATGAAAAGGGGCTACACAATGCAAAATAGAGCTACACCTGCACAATTCGACAACCAAGACGGCACCTTTTCACAAGGCGAGAAAGGAAAGCCAGGCCGTCGCCTACATGGAAACAAGACACCTAAAAAGAAAATCGTCATCTCGCCTCCGGCTCCTCAATCACCACACCCAGCTCCTCGAGAATCAAGTCGCTCAGACTGACCCCGTCCCGCGCATATACCCATGCCCCCATGCCCGTGCCCTCCTTTTCGGTCTGTCCCTCGCCAATGACGCACCAGTCGTAGCGTTTCGGGCCGGAGACGGGACTCGAGAGCCAGATTTGCTTGTTGGGGGGCTGCTTGTTGATGACATAGGTGCCCTTGTTGGCGACGGTGATGGTCATGACTCCGGACTTTTGAGTTGACGGGCATGCAATGAAAGAGTTAGCAGGAACAAGACTTGATTACTGTAGAAAAGGAAAAGAACAAGGCCCGTTTGAAATATGAAGAAAAAAAAGAAGGAAAAGAAACCGCATCATTTTCTTGAATTGATGCATTGGCACGAGAAACGAAGAGCATTGGGATTGTCAATTCACCGAGTATTCCACGTCAACATCCTCCCTCGAGTCCTGGAGCTGCTCAAACGTCGACAGCACGCTTTCGAGGTACAGGTCCGCAATGTCGTGGTATGTGCTGTCGGAGAGCGGGACTACGCCCATGCTCGGAGCCGCGTGCACGACGTCCTGCTTGGACGGGTGTTCGGTTTCGGGCATGATGCCCTTGGCTTGGGGGGCGGAGAGGCAGAAGGTGCGGCGACGGCATGACGGTGAGGCACGGGCGAGCAGGGTGGTCGTCGTCGTCGTCGTGCTGCGCGAGCGGCGGCTTGGGATTTGGACGAGGAGCCTGGAGAGGCGGGTGATGCTGGGGCGGGACATGTGAACTATGTTGATGTGAAGGGATGGAGGTGCGTGTGGCAATTGGTTGTTGCTGGTTTTTGACTTTGATTTTTGATAGTGTTGGCTTTTGGTTCTGGGCACAATTGCGAATGAGGATCATGAATGGAGTTGCAAAGGAAGCTTCAAAGACGTCTGTGTACCTACCTAAGTATGTAGCTTCAAAGTGGCTTGTGACTGGTCCGCTCCCTGGAGCTTCCCGCCGCACTACCTGAGTCTACCTCGGATTGCCGCCGCGCCAGACCCGTGATTACGAGTGTTGCTATTCGCGCGGCTGTATAATTCTATTCGTGCGGCCGCCCCGCTTTTAACCCACTTTTTTCTCTACCGCAACCCACCCCTTATTTTCGGTTTCCTAGGCAGCCGCCTAAATTTTTTTATTTTACCTCTCTTATAATATATAAACACTAAAAGTTATATATATTTATATTACTTAAAGAGTTATAAGTAGAATAATTAAATAAAAGCTGCTAAACCTTTTATATTTTTTATAACTTTCTATACCTTTTTACTCTTACTTCCTTAATTACTTCTTTTTCCTCTTTTATAACCTCTTTTTATTATAAAAAGCTAGTATTTTTATTATTAAAAGCCCTCTTTTATTACATTCCCTTACGTTATTATTAGTATATAAGTTATAGCATAAAATTTATAATATTAAATAATATAAGGCTTATACTAAACCTCCCTATAGAATATAGTAATATTCCTAAGCTTCTGCTATTATAAGGATTTGCCTCCTTTACTAAGCTTTATTTCTTTTTATAGGGATATAGCTATAAAAATAGATTTAGCCTTATTAAATACTCTATAAGTAAATATATTATAATTAATAGTAAAAAATACCTATAATTTAGCTTCTTACTTTATAACTAAGGCCTTAGTAAAGCTAGCACCTTAATTAGAATTTAATATAGCTATATAGTAAAAAATAACTATAGTTTTAAGATTAAAATAGTATTTACTAAGAAACTTAAAAGCTAGGAGTAGAATTATATTATAGTTAACTATTATTATAACTATTACACCTTTATATAGCCTTTTAGTTATATAATTTACTACTACTTAATAATATAGTAAAAAGAGTAAATTATAATACTTAATAGCTTATAAGCTCTTTTTACTTATAAAATTAGTAAAATACTTTAGTAATAAAGTAATATATATAAAGGTCTCTTTATAGTAAAGGATATTTATAATACTTACTAAAAGATATATAATCTTAAATTAAGCAGCCTTATAGCTATATAGCACTTTATTTAAATTCTTTAAGAAAAGCGCTTTTCTTATAAGGTATAATATAATAAAGAAGATTAGCTTATATTTATAGTTTAAACTTATCCTATTTATATTAAAAAATAAAAGACCTTTCTAAAAGTTCTTAATATAAATAATATATATAAGACTAACTACTATAGCCTTTATTTTTTAAAAGTTACTTCTATAACTAACTAAAAGTTTATAGTAAATATAGCCTTTAGCTTTTTAAGCTTTAAAAAAAAGAAAGTATATAGCTAAATGCTAAACACTTTAAATAATATTTAAAAAGAGTATTAAGTCCCTACCCTAAATATTATTATTATAAATATAAAGATAGTACTAAAGAATGCTTTAAATATTATATTCCCTTTAACTTAATAGTAGCTTTACTATTAATATATATAGAAAAATATTTATAACTATATTTTTAATACTTAGAATAATACTACTAAAAACCCTTAGCCTACTACTAATAATACTAAGGAAGAGCTAGCTAAGGCCTTTAATTAATACTTTAATAGTATATATTTTATATATAAGGCTTTTACTTTAGCTATAACTAAGTAAGAGTTTAAGGGCATTTAATAGTAAATAAAGGAGATATATAATATATATTAAATTACTATCTTAGATTATATAAAAGAGATTTATTTACTATAAAAGTAGTAGTAAGTAGCTTACTTTATTAATTACTATTATAATTTTAGTAAGTTATTTAATAGTTTTATAGAAGTTACTTATAAAAATCTAAAGTCTTATTTAATATTAAGTAAAGGCTATTTTCTTATAATTATAAAAGGAACTAAATAAATAGTTAAAAAGAATGTTTATAATTATAATTATAATACTATAGTTAATAAGTATAAGTAACATTAGAAATATATTAAATTAGCTTAGCTTAGTAAGCTTACTATATAAATTTTCTATTATGCTATTAAACTACTTATTAAAAAGTATAGGCTTATTAAGGCTTATAAAGTAGGGAAATAACCCCTACCTACTTATAAAGGTTTTTATACCTTTTTATAGTAATTTACCTTACCTTATACTTATTAAATATTAAAAAAGCTTTAATATAAAAAGCCCTTAATAAAAAACCTTATTTATCCCTATTAGTAGCTTTATAAGCCTTTTATAAGTCCTTTATCCCCTTATTATAATATTTACTAAAGAACCTTATTTTATAGCTATATTTTAAGGACCTTACTAACTAAATTTAATAAATTTATAACCTTATAATTATTAGTAAGATTTAAATAGTAAAAAATAAAAAGCTTCTTTTAATATTATTATTATAATTATTATAGCTATTACTATTATAAAAGCCTTAACCTTAAGGTTCTTAGTTACTATAACTACTATAGAATTTACTAATAACTTTATTATAAGTAACTTACTTATAAAGGCTTTTAGTATTATAGCTGCTATAACCCTTATAGCTTAGCTAGTTTTAAGGCATAAATAGGCTTAATTTAAATATTTAGTATAGCCTCTTATAATTTAAGGTTAGAATAGCCTTTATAATATAAAAATATTAGTAAGCTAAGAAAAATATAGCTTACTATTTAACTTAAGGTAGTAGTAATATAGTAAATAAAACTAAAGATTATTAAGAACTTAAAAATATACTACCTTTTAGTATTAAAATAGTTATTCCTATAATATAGTTAGTAGGAATTTAATTATATTAGTAAACCCTTTAGTAGCTAAAATAATTAGTTAGCTTAGTTAAAGTATATACTTTTAAAGAAAATACTAAAAAATATATTTTTAAAGGAATTTACTATAGCTATTATAATTATAATTAAATATATATTATACCTTTATTAATTACCTTTATAATTTTAAGGGTGCTTTACTCTATAGTATAAAATAATAAGGGTGTATAAGTAAAACAACGCTTTTCCTAAAACCGGCTAGTTATATAGGGCGGCCGCGCGAATAGAATTATACAGCCGCGCGAATAGCAACACTCGTGATTACATTGGAAACCGTGCGAGCACGTTGACGTCTTAGTCATCCATTGCCATGCAAGCTGCCGCCGTTACGTCGCCAGCAGATGCCGCCAGCAACTTCTAATCCCCGTCGTCAATCCGTCGACCGAGACAACGACAAATGACAAGACCGCAACGGCCAAAATCATGATCAACGCCTTTTTGGTCTTCAACGGCCAAGGCCAGCCCCGTCTCACGAAATTCTACACCCAGCTGGTCCGTACCTCTAGAACCCAGCATATCGTAACCCTCCATCTCAAACCAACAAAACACTAAATTGTTGACTGCACAGGAAACTAGTATTCAGCAGCGGCTCATATCTGAAATCTTCACTCTCGTATCCAACCGTCCAGCCGGATCCTGCAACTTTCTTCCGCTGCCGCCCCTACTTGCTGCGTCAGGCACATCACACTCGTCGTCCTCCGAGGGACAAAACGACGTGCCCTCCTTGGTCACATACCGCAACTACGCGACGCTCTACTTCATCGTGATATCTACGTCGACTGAGTCGCCACTCGCGCTCATCGACCTGATACAGGTATATGTGGAGGCGCTGGATAAGCTGTTCGAGAACGTGTGCGAGCTGGATCTCATCTTCAACTTTGAGACGCTGCATGCGACGCTGTCGGAAATGGTGATTGGCGGCGTGGTTGTCGAGACGAACCTAGACAGAATCGTGTCGGGCATTCGAGCGCAAGGCACCGTGGCCAAGAGGCCGGTGAACGAGGGGCGGACGGCGGGAATTGGATCTGGGCTGGGAATGGGCGCTAATTTTGCCTGGGCTGGACGATGAATGGATCCAGAAGACGGTGTACTGCGATGGAAGGGAAGGGGGAAAAGAAGGTGTTTCTTGTTGCTTTACTGTTTGCAGTGGTGTATTTGTACATGGCCTGTTTTTGTATTCCCGTTTCCCTATGCGCCCTGTTTTCAGAAGATTGCAGGATATAATGATGACGATGACGATGATAATGATGACGCCTCTTGACGCCGGACGAGAAAATTGAAGCTGGAATTGTTTTACAGTGTTGTGTTCGCATCGGCTCGCATGCGCTCGCATAGGTTTCATGTCGTCTTGGTTCTGGCTCTCGTTTCGGCCTCTGTTTCAGTCTCGACCTCTTTAATCGATGGTCGGTACGGTTCAGGCGCATCCTCTCGTCGTTCATACCGCTTAGCAGGGTCGACAACTCCAAACAGGTTCGCCGCGTGTCTTCGCATCTAGAAGCGCATTTCCGTGTCAGCAAGACCAGTAAGTGCAATCGTGTTGCCATTCGCATGGACTGGGCCACAAAAAAGACTTGGAAAACTAACCTCCTCGGATGGTTTGTAATGTTGACCCCACCACTCGAATTCGGAGTAGAAGAACAACCATACCAGTGCAGCTACAAAGTTCCTCCTTGTTAGCCCTGGGAGCGAGGGTTGGCAATGGAGACTGTACAGATGTCGACAAACCCGTAATGGTGGCCAACTGCGCGTATTTGACGCCCTTTTGCCATCTCGGCGAGCGGCTGGCCAATTCAATCCTCCGCTTGTACTTCTTTTCGAACCGTAGCTGCTGCGCGTGGTTGAGGTGGCTGAAGTTGGGGGGCCACACTTTGCGCGCGGCGTACGGATTGTTGAAGACGGTGAAGGGCACTTGCTTGGGGAGAGAGTCCTTGCCGGCTTGAGCGAGGCGCCTCGCCGACGCGGAAAACATCATGCGCGAGGTCAAGTGTAAGGAAAAATCGTCGGGTTCGGCGAGGTTGGGTGCGCTGGTTTATTGGGTGCTGGTCATGGAAATGTCTGGACTCTGGTTGTTGCTGTCATCAATCAATCATGTCTTTCGAATGCGAACCAAGCCACTTCACCAGCCACTGGCCAACCGTACCTTCCGCTCACGTGCGCGCAAGCGCTTCCCACGAGCCACCGCTTTGAATAGTGCCTTTTGTCGCGGTGCTCCGACTCTGCGCTTCCTGCACGTCAACTTCCAATATTTGACCGTACATAAATGAGCATTGATTTCTTGTCAGGATAGAACGAGGACGCTAGCATATATCGGTGAATCGATGCACGACGTCAGCCTGTACTCGCCCTCCTCCAGGCGCGAGTGTTCGGCCAGCCGTCCGTGGGATTGTCCGGCACAACATTCTGAGCGAAATATGAGCTCCATGACACATCCGTCTTCACGGCCCTGGCCATCATCTTCCATGAGAGATTATGCGATGCCTGCTGGGGCAATCGGACGCGATGTCATGCAGAAATAACGCACGATACATTGCTCAGAACCTGGTGCCTGACAGAAAGAAGCATGGAAGTCGAAAGTCTCTTGTCCTCCACGGTCGTGGTGCTGTCCCAGGGGATCAGGGGGTTTGTGGTCTGTGCTCACTACCGGATAGCTGAACCTGAACAAACGGCGGTGGCTGCACGCACCGCCACATTGACGCCACGTCACGCCACAGATCTGCCCCGCGATTTCCACCCCTCCTCCCCTAGGAGTCACCCTCTCTGGTCATTCATAGATGACTCTTCAAAAAAAAAAAAAAAAAGCCCCCCAGTGATATTGCTTTGCGGCTCCATACGATTGCCTGCGCAGATCCTCAACTGGCGTAAGCACGGCGCCGTCACAAACTTCACAAAGTGAGTTTAGATAAGATCACCTCTGAATATCCGCCTTGCTTGTCCCGTCAAACGGCCTCAATGCTGAAAGCTCACCTCCGCAGATATGGCGACCGCGGCAGTGCCCAAGGCCATGGAGGCTCTGACCATTTCGAAGACGAAGGAGCTGAAAGGGGTATGTAATTCTCGCGATTTCCTCCTTTTTATCTCTTTTTGCCAAGAATCACGTCTTTTGTTGTCATTTCCTTCCTCTTCCGAAACTTTCTGACGACTCTTACCCTTCAGACCGAGAAACGAGACTCCCTGATCGCTATCGAGAAGAAATACCAGCAGAAATGGCAAGATGACCGCGTCTTCGAGACCGATGCCCCCACCACAGCCGAAGTCCCTTTTCACTCAATCTCGCCAGCTGAACTGCGAGAAAAGGTACCCAAGTTCTTCGGATGCATGGCGTATCCGTACATGAATGGCACGCTGCACGCCGGACATACCTTTTCTGCAAGCAAGGTCGAGTTTGCCGCAGGCGTGGCCAGGATGCAGGGCAAGCGGGCTTTGTTCCCAATGGGCTTTCACTGCACTGGAATGCCCATCAAGGCATGCGCCGACAAGCTCATCAACGAGATTGCCAAGTTTGGTCAGGACTTTTCCGGCTATAATGAGGAGGAGGAAGAGGCTTCTGCTGCTGCTGCCGCCCCTGCCGCCTCTGCACCGGCTGGGAAACAGACCAAGGAGGATATCACCAAGTTCACTACCAACAAGAGCAAAGCCAACGCCAAGACAGTCAAGATGAAGTACCAGTTTCAGATCATGAAGGCTATTGGCATACCTCAGGATGAGATCCACCAGTTTGCTGACCCCCAGCACTGGCTGAAGTTCTTCCCCCCGCTCACGAAGCGGGATTTGACCAGTCTCGGGTGCAGAATTGACTGGCGCAGATCCTTCATCACGACCGATGCCAATCCTTACTACGACGCCTTTGTGCGATGGCAAATGAACCGCTTGAAGGAGCTGAACAAGATCAAGTTTGGCAAGAGATACACCATCTACTCCATCAAGGACGGACAGCCCTGCATGGACCATGATCGTTCAGAAGGCGAGGCCGTCAACCCTCAAGAATACACCGCCTTGAAGTTGAAGGTACTGGAGTGGGCTCCCAAAGCGGCCGAGGTTCTCAAGGGCAAGATTCCCGATGATGCCAGCATCTTCCTGGTCCCCGCCACTCTTAGACCTGAGACTATGTATGGCCAGACTTGCTGCTTCGTTGGACCCAAGATTACTTACGGATTGTTCAAGGCCGGTGAAAACGCGTACTACGTCGTGACTGACCGGGCCGCTCGCAACATGGCTTATCAGGGCATCTTGGCCCAGGAGGGTGTGGTAGAAAAGGCTGCCGAGATTCAAGGCTCCGACATTGTGGGAACACTGGTGAACGCACCGCTGTCTCTGCACAAGGAAGGAGTTCGGGTCTTGCCGATGGAGACAGTTTTGCCAACCAAGGGCACTGGTGTCGTCACCTCGGTTCCGTCCGATAGCCCAGACGATTTCGCTACTGTAACCGACTTGGCCAAAAAGGCCGACTACTACGGCATCAAGAAGGAATGGGCAGAGCTGGAAATTTTCCCCATCATTGAAACTCCTTCCTACGGGGACTTGTGCGCTCCGTTCTTGGTCAAAAAGCTCAAGATTGCCTCTCCCAAGGACACCAAGCCGCTGGAAGAAGCCAAGGAGTTGGCGTACAAGGAGGGCTTCTACCAGGGTATCCTCAAGGTGGGCGAGTTTAAGGGCGAAAAGGTGGAAACGGCCAAGCCCAAGGTCCGAAGCCAGCTGATTGACGCCGATGAGGCCTTTGCTTACTCTGAGCCTGAGCGGAAAGTTGTCAGCCGATCCGGCGACGACTGCATCGTTTCCTTGATGGATCAGTGGTACTTGGACTATGGTGAGGAGTCGTGGAAGAAGACTGCCTTGCAATGGCTCGACAACGCCGATGGCAAGGGTCTCAACACCTGGACTCAGGAGACCAAGAACAGCTTTGAGGGGGTGCTGAACTGGTTGAACCAATGGGCCTGCGCTCGTACGTACGGCTTGGGGTCCAAGTTGCCTTGGGATCCTCAGTTCTTGGTCGAGAGTCTGAGTGATTCCACCATCTACATGGCCTACTACACCGTCTGCCACTGGCTGCACAAGGATCTGTACGGTAAGGAGAAGGGTCTTGGAGATGTTGGTGCGGAGCAGATGACGGACGAAGTCTGGGACTATGTGTTTTGCCGCCGCGACCTGGGAGACGACGTGTTGAGCAAGTCCAAGATCCCGCGAGCAACGTTGGAAAGCATGCGCCGCGAGTTCGAGTACTTTTACCCGCTCGACCTGCGAAGCTCCGGCAAGGACTTGATC
The DNA here is from genome assembly GCA_018360135.1 of Claviceps sorghi. Classification (NCBI taxonomy): domain Eukaryota; kingdom Fungi; phylum Ascomycota; class Sordariomycetes; order Hypocreales; family Clavicipitaceae; genus Claviceps; species Claviceps sorghi. The sequence goes on along the minus strand of SRPV01000825.1, from coordinate 3,937 downwards.
CCCAATCACTTGACCTTCTTCTTGTACATTCACCTGGCCATCTTCACTCCCGAGTACTGGCCACGGGGCATCCGAGCCAACGGTCATTTGATGCTGAATGGAGAAAAGATGGCCAAGAGCACGGGAAATTTCATGACTCTGCGCGAGCTGGTAGACAAGTACGGTGCCGACGCCGCACGTATTGCCATTGCCGATGCGGGCGATGGTGTCAGCGATGCCAACTTTGAGGAGGACGTGGCCGACAACAACATCTTGCGTCTGTTCAATTTGCGCGAGTGGTGCGAGGAACAGGTGCGCGAGCAGAACGAGCTGCGCACGGGCGAGACCAATTCCTTCCAGGACGCCCTGTTCGACAACGAAATGAACGGCGCCGCCCACGAGGCCATTGAACAATACGCGCAGACCAACTACAAGCTGGCCCTGAAAGCCGCCCTCTACGAATTGACGGGCGCGCGTGACTTTTACCGTGAGGCGTGCGCCGCTGCCGGTATCAAGATGCACAAGGATCTCGTATTCCGGTACATGGAGATGCAGGCTCTGCTGATGGCTGTCATTGCCCCTCACTGGGCCGAGTACATCTGGCTGGAGGTGCTCAAGAAGGAGTCCACCATCCAAAATGCCACCTTTCCCAAGGTGCCCCTCGTGGATGCCAGCCTGTCGGCCAAACGCGACTATGTGCGCAGCACGGCCTCCAACGTCAACTCGGCCGAGGGTCTGCAGCTGAAGAAGAAGGCCAAGGGCAAGGAAGTCTCGTTTGATCCCAAGCAGCCCAAGAAACTGACCATCTACATGACGGACAAATTCCCGGCATGGCAAGCCAAGTACATTGAGCTGCTCAAGGAGATGTGGGACCCATCCACCCAGTCCGTCAGCGACAAGGAGCTAAACGGTCGAATTGCCAAGATGGGCGAGATGAAGAAGGCTATGCCCTTTGCACAGGCGCTGAAGAAGCGTCTGCAGGCTGGGGAGCCGGCCAGTGTTGTCCTGAACCAAAAGCTGGCCTTTGATGAGAAGGAGACGCTGGCGCAGATGCTGCCAGGTCTGAAGAAGACGGCGGGACTGGTCGATTGTGATGTGTTGATCGTCGAGGAAGGCGGCAAAAAAGGGACTAACCTGGTGGATGGCAGCCAAGTCGAGATTACGATGCCCTTGGCCGAGAACGCGGTCCCCGGCGCGCCTACCTTTTTCTTTGAGAACGTCACGCACGGCCATTGAGACTCTGGAAGAGGGATGTGATGATGTGTGGGGTGCGCCATGGCGGATTACAAGGAAAAGAGGAGAAAGAACAGGGAAGATGGTGCATTTGGGCGCCGCGCGGGGATGAATTGAGATCAGTCAGTCGATTGTCAGGGGAGGATAGATGATGTGACCATGTCGTCTTCCAATGCTGATTTTTTTTTTTTTTTTTTTGCCTGGTTTTTCTGTTATCTAGAGAGAAAAAGAGTAGACAGATAACGTTTGCTGTTGATTCCTTTCCAATCCGGCCGGCCAATCCGACGCATCGTATCCAGCATCCTTTCTCGTCTGCACCAAAAAGGTCGGATGATAGCATGCACCTCTTGCATGATTGTACACGTCTACGTGATGGGGGAACTGAGCGAATCAACAGCGCTACGAAGATATAGTTGCAGATTCAAGGGTACATGGCACATCCCTTTTCATAACGAGGGGATAGACATCTTCGCACAGGGCTCATCCTTGTGACACTGGGTCGTGAGTAATTCCGAAACTTTGTATACCGAAATTATACAGCAGAATGTTCGGGATTACCTGAACCTAACTACTTGATGTACCGAATATCCCCTCCCAGGCTCCCAGGCTCCCAGCAGCTGCATCTGCATCTGCAGACGAGCCGCGCGCCTACCTGCCAAGCAACGGCGCCTTCCACCAGACCCTTTGCAAGAAATCACCCAGGGAGCGTCGCCACGTGCTGCGGCGCGTAAACCACGGCACGGACGAGCTCGGGCAATGCGTTGGCAAAACGACACAGGAAGCGCAGCAAGGTCAAACAGAGGGTGTGCCCCGAGTGTATGGTTCCAGCTTGTTTGGTTTCACCATGTCGGCCTCCCGAAAACCCACCTTGTTAGTGCTTTCCGCGATCCGCAAACGGGGATGTGCTTGGACGCGGGCCTCGGGGGAAAAGCAGAACTATTGCCAGGTGAATGACGTCACGAGCATACATGGAGCGGCATTGAACTCTTGTCATTCTGGTTATTGTGATTATGATGGTTATTACGATTTATTGTGATTGTTATTTAGGGGAAAAGGAAAAGGAGGGGGGGGGGGGGGTTACGGAAATAATGACAGCAAAAATCAAACAAAATATAGCCCACGTCGAGTGTGGTCGACGAGCAAGCACAGGAAAGCCCTAGAGCTGCTGCTGCGACGCGATTGCTGGCGAGGGGTTTCCCGAGGGAAATGGGAAAAAGGGAAAGGCTGCCTTGCTCAAGGGATCCTGACCGAGCAGAAAGGGTGGGACTGGTGGGTCTGATTGGTCTTCATCTTCTTCTATGCGTACGACATATGGCAGGATTTGCCCTAATATAATTATCTTGATGTGCATGTAATTACTTGTTATCGACAAAGTACCTACACAATTCTCAGGCCGAGTATCTCCACAAAAAGGCTCATGATATTTATATTTATACTGAAATTTATTTTGTTTTTATTTCTTTCTTTTCATTTTCTTTCCATTTCATGTTTTATTTTCTTTTCATTTTCATTTAATTTTTTATTTTATTTTATTTTTTTCCTTTTTGGATAAAAAAGCAGCCAAAGTGGAAGCTGCGCTTCCCACTCCTTCCCTGCGCTTCGCACTAGGCTGCTTGCTGGGTGGCGCATAACGGCACAGGGCAAAGGCTCCGCTTTTCCTGGCAAAAAGGGCCTGGCCGGAGGATTCCTAGCGTGGGGGTGGAGGCGGTTGCACGTCGTCTTCCTCCCTCTCCTCTCCTCTGCTCTCCCCTTCTCCCCCTTCCCAGGCCTTCTTATCCTTGGACCCGATTCTCTGCCAGCACAGGACGCAGGACACAGGTGCGGTTCGTGGGCGATTCCGCTAAAACTATGCTGGTGTCGCTTGTTTTAGGGCCCAGAAGGCCAAAAAGTTTGGGATTGACATGCTCGGCGTCTATTGAAGTGGCTAGAGCTGTTTTACGTGGGGCTGCCAAGAGCCACCAAGGTACAGGTGGAAAGCCACACATCGGCAGAGGCCATCAGCCAGTAGCGAGTCCCGGCGTCGACGCGTTGTGTGCTCTGGAAGGTGTCTTGGTCTGGTGTGGTTCCTTCCTGCCTGTAGGCGGTTGGCCAACGTTCATGTTGAAGGGACCAGACTGGAGCTTGTCGATTTATCTGCTGCATGTGCCAACTTGCACCAGACGGACGCCAGATCCGACTCGACATCTCAAGACTGTCCAACCCAGATACGACGCATAACGTCGTGACAACGTCAGTTGAAGATAAGCCACGCAACCTCGCTTGGCCGCGAATGGCTTTTGGGGTCTGAGGACGTTTTGCTATCAGGGATGGGCTCTGTGCGCTGGCTGCTCTGTCCCTCTTCGCCTCTCGCCTCTCGCCCCTCGCCCTTTCCCCGGCGGACGGACAATACCACGGAGACCCACGGATGCACAATGTCTTTGAGACGGAGAGACGGCCGGACGCCTGACAGCAATGTCTTTGAATTTGCTGCAGGCCAGGGCGCGGGCCAAGCTTTTGTCAAGCCCTGCACATGTACAATATTACAAGCTGTTTCTTTCTTGCCTTCTCTTTCTTTCTTGCCTGGTATGGGCCCTGGAACAGAACAAGGAGGGAGGGAAAAGGCTTAATGTCTTGCAGCATTTTGTGCCCACCCTGGCGTGCTGCTACCCCGCTTGTGCTGATGATGGCTGGACGAGATTGCGCTGGCGCCACATCTGGCGTAGCACGAGATAAAGACTCAATTTCG
>SRPV01000824.1:0-13531 GCA_018360135.1 Claviceps sorghi | reverse complement strand
GGGGGGGGGGGGGGGGGGGGGGGGGGGGGGGGAGAAAAAGAATGAACAATAAAGAAGAAAAAGAACAAAATCCTATTAAAAAAAAAAAGAACAGAAGAAAAGAAGAAAAAGAAAAGAAGAAAAGAAGGAATAAACAAATGCATGCTATATTATAACCAATTCGTCGTCATCATCACCAAGAGAGACTTGTCTCTCTGAATAATCCACCCCGAGACTATCCCGGCCCGCTTCGCGAATTCCCTTGTCCGTCACGAACCGAGTCTTTTTACGCACCGGCGGGGGTTCGCCCTTGTGCAGTTTCTCGCCTTCCTTCATCTTGGACAACTTGTCTCGGAGCTTCGATCCCCATCCGTACGTTGCTCCCAGAGACAACGTGGACGACTTGGTGCTCCCGCCCGTTGAGCTGGCCTGCGAGCTTTCCGCTCTTTTCCGCTTGATGGGACTGAGGTGAATGGTTCGGTCTCTGCTCCCCAGCCCGAGAGAGATGACGTCGTTTGCCGTCGACTCGGCTTGGCTGTCTTGGCTGTCTGCGACGGACGGAGCAGTTTTGCCTCCTTGACCGCCGGCTTTGAGACCCGCTCGCTGCATGTACTCCCGTCCTGCGGCGTTGCCGATTCTACCTAGCTTCTTCATCATCTCGTGTTCCTTCTCCTTGGCCTCCAGGCTTCGTCTCACAAACTCTGCTCGTTCCTTCTTGTCCAAAGCCGTCCGATCCTTGCCGTCGAGCAGGTCTGCTGCACTGTGCGATCGGGTTGCGAACCACTGTGAGCGCGTCTCCCAGTCATAGTTGTTGTTCTTCTTCTTTGCTTCGTAGCTGCCGCTACTTCGGCCGCCGCCTCCAAACTTGCCTCGTCCCTCCCAGCCGCCAAAGCCATTCGAGTTGACCTCTTGTCGAGTGGCTCGTTGTTTCCGAACGGCCTCGTTGGAGTGGAATTCGCAGAAATGCGTCTTTTTCTTGTTCACCCACGTCCCACACATCTGGCCATCCTTCTTCACCGACTGACAGAATCCCAAGTCTCGAGCCGACCCAATCTCTAATATCGTGTCCTCGTCAGAGTTGATGACGAGGCTGAAACGTCCCGTGTCCTGGCGCCCAGGCGGTGGTGGCATGATGTTGGGGTTGAGAATGGCCACCACCGTTCCCTCGGTGAGCTTCCAGAACCGTGTAAAGCCCGAGTTGAAGAGGAAAAGGTCCAGCTCGTAATCGAGATCGGTCAACGTCATGACCATGTACTTCCCACGATCCTCCTCCTTCTGACCCGCCATTGGTTTATGCGCTCGAGGCTCCGACTTGCGCCCAACAATGGCAAACACAACCACGTCCTTCTCTACGTCAGGAAGTGCGAAATCCGGTGCCTTGACTTGTCGTAGCAAATCTTTGATGTTGAGGATCTGTTTGCTGGACACATGCCGTGCGACAACATTGTGCGGGAGAATTCTTTTGGACAAGTGCATGCAAGAATAGGCCTCGAACGAGGCCGTCTCGCCCCTTTCCGCCGGGGAGGGATTCTCTGTAGCAGACTTTTCTAAATTCGAGGTTGACGATGTAAAGTTCTGAGCACCACGAGCATCTTGAGCACCATTCCGTTGTGCCATGTCGGGCGGCGTCTTGCTCCGAGGTCGCTTGGAGGAGCTTGTCACCGCTCCCTTGGACAGGATCTCGTCACGCGTGAAGCTCCTTGGTTGCGATGGCTCATCTAGGATCTCCACTGCCTGTTTCTTGTATTGCTCCATCTCATCTTGACCAATGCCGAATGTGTTCGTGCGGAGCCGCTGTATTTTGTCTTTTTTCTCTGCTCGCTCGACCTCTTGTGTTCGCGCCAATGCTAACCTCTCGTTGAATGTTGGTGGGCGAGGTGTCTCTGATGATGATAATACCGGGGTAGAGACGGAGCGCGAGCGGTTCAGATATCCTCCAGAATGTACTCCCATCACAGACTGACTCCCCCTGTGACTCGGCGCCCGCTTTAATGAGACATCTTTCGCCTTCAGTCCCTTGTCGATTCCCAAGTAGACGCGGCTAGGAGATGTTTGTTGCTGGAGAAATTGGAGTTTTCGCACTGGAGATGCAGGCACGGTCGTGTTGTTTTGGCACGCTGGCCGCGTGTTTTCATCTGCGCCTGGCGTTCGCGCTCTGGTAGACCGGCGAGCCGGACTGTGCATGCCGATATCTGCCGACTTTGGTTCTATCTCTGTGCTTTTTTGCACACTGGCCTGTTCTCTTGCCTTGGCATTCTGAAGCCTCTTCAGCTTCAACCTGGCTTGAATTTCCTGCAGCTTCAACTGCAGTGTTTCTTCGTCTTCGTCTTCGTCTCCGTCTTCTTCTTCGTCCCCTTCTCCTGCTTCCTGCCCCTCGTCCTCGCCCTCGTCCTCGCCCTCGCCGTCTCTGGTCAGGCGAATGCCCAAGCCAGCGCTAGGTGAGGCAGTGATTGCCGCCAAGGCACGAGAGCTTCGCATGGGCGACGGCGACGGCGATGTCCGATTCATCATTTCGCGGTATCGCTGACGACCGCCGGGTGTGCCGAGCAGAGCCTCGTGAGGAGACCGGGGTGGCCATTGCGGCTCAGAATCTGCGGTGCGCGGTGCGCCTCCACGTTAGCTGCGTGTGTAGACGAGGCAATCGACCAGCTAATACCTCGAGCCATGAGACGGCATCCGATGAGCTACGTTGTAGCTGTTGAAGGACAAGAACGAAAAGAACGACAAGAATGACCGTATAGAGTCGGAAGCAAGTTCAACTCGCCGGGCCATCAACGGCGCATGCCCATATGTTTGGCAACGGCGCGAGACCAGTCCAAGCCATGCAGCGGAAAGCGCTGCTCCAGGACGGTATGGTGCGGCTACGGCCACCAGCAAGCGAAGAGAAAAGTGGCAGACTATGCATGCGACTGTCGTCGGAAGAGGACGGGGCAATTCCAATTCCGATGGTATCGTTTGCCAGCGGATGAAGGAAAAGATGCTGCGAAGAGAAAAGCTGTCTGATCGATTATCGCCATGGGCTGGATGGGAAAAGCGCAGCAGGGCAGCAGGGCAGCAGGGCAGCAGGGCAGCAGGGCAGGTCTCCCGTCTCGAGGTCGCGGGCTCGGCTCCAGTCCAGACCAGAGTCGACATGGCTGGGAGCCACATGCAATTCCCAGCCATTTTGCCCGGATTTTGGCCCCGCGGCCTGTCAATGGCTGGTGGCTGGTGGCTGGTGGCTGGCGTGCTTGAGAGTGGCGCCACCGGACCAGCAGAAATGCGACCAGACGCGCTCCACGCGTTTCAGACGACCGAGCCCCTGCGGATTGGCTGGACGCGTTGATTGCCGGACATTGAATCCATATCCCAAGATTCCAGTGACCAAGAGAGCCAGTGACTACCGCAGGCATAGTTTCCGTCCACGGACCAAACATCTTGTGCTGTTGCGCATTGTTCCCGAACCATCCTCTCTTGTCTTGGCTTGGATTCCGGGTCTAGGGCATCGACATCGCCTGCAGTCATGCCTCGAACAAGATCGGCCAAATCTATTGCGAAACAGCCCACAGAAGCACCACCCTCCGACGCAGTCTCTAAATACGCCCTCGAATCCCGACAGGGCTCACCACAGCATGTTTTCATTCTGCCCAAAGCCGCAGCGCCAGACGCGCGTATTGTGACCCTTCCACATCCCCGCAGTGGCCGCCCGTCTCGCTACCTATTCTGTCCCAAATCCGGCATATACGAGTTCACGAAAATCTGCGCTCCCAAACATGCACCTACGAGTTGGCTGATTGACACCAAATCTGGGTGCGGCGACGACGCCGCGCGCGATGACAAAGAAGCTGGTGCGCGTACCGAGATCATATCCAATGGCGCCATGTACGTCGCGACCAAGCTGGACCCCCTGTTCTTGGTATTGCCGTCGTTAGTGGACGCCAAGGCCGACAGGAGGTCAGATGAGAAGAAACGACTGTTCCTGACGACCGACGACCATTTTGACAAGCTTCCCGACGAAAATTCGCACTTTTCAGACATCTTGCGTTGTACTGCGACCAGAGCTTTGATCGAATCGAGGATGGAGGTCGTTTGCGACACTGTGGACGCGGGAGGTGAGAAGATGTTCCGACTGAGTGACAAGAAGCTCCTCGCCACAATCATCCAGAAGGCGCAAAGAATGGGTGAGGGTGGCCTGCCGCCCACAATGGAGGAGAAATTCGTCAAGAAGACTCTAGAGGCACCGGTTTTGTTGTCCCGATCAGTCTCCGTGCCACATCAGCCCCCGTCGAAATCCGAAGACGCCCCTGATTCTGGGGATTCCACACCCGTCACAGATTCGAGCACGTCGCAGTCCACAGCCGCAACGTCCGTTGTCGAGGAAGCGGGAGGCGTCGAAATTGCTCCGGCTGCACTGCAGGCAAGCCCAGAGGTGGCTGCTCTGCAGAGACTCCGCGTGGCATTTGACTTCCTCTGCTCCCGATACATCCCATCAGCTGCCGCCGAGCTGCTGCGAAAACAGCTGTGGCAGGTAGAGGAGAGCGCAGTAGACTTTGCACCCTTAAATAAGTACATGGCCGGTTTGGCAGAAATTCGAGCCGAAGCACTCGCCGCAAGCTCGGTAGCGGATTATTCAAGTAAGAGGCTACGGGATGAGGAACAAGACGAGATTCGGCAGGAAAAAAAGCGAAAACTCGAGGAAGAAAAGAAACGCAAAGCCAACGAGAGCCGGGGTGTCAGGGACTTGAAGAAGGTCAACACGAAGGGCATGATGAAGCTGAGCCACTTTTTCAAGGCCAAATAAATCATCATTTCACATTCGTTCATATTCATATCGGGTATCTTTTTAAAAGGCCAAAGGCTTGCGACGATGAGACAGCCAGGACATGTTTTAGGCCATGTCATCGGCCAGCACGGGAACGACTTCGCGTGCGTGTTGTTCCTATTCCCCTTCCGACGCCCGACACGCCACGACTTCTGGAAGAGGTCGTTATCCGAGGGTCAGGTAGACGGCTACCTGCAGTAGTACTTCTTGTGGCAATCCGTCCCCGTGTCGCTCTCAATCCTCTCGTGCCTCGCACTCCTCTGGACGATGCGGGAGCCAGCCTTCTAGTCATCTCCTCCTCCTCGCGCCGCCTGCGTAGCTCTTCTCTCCTCCGTTCCTCCTCGGCAGCTTTGCGCTCGGCGGCTCGCTGCTTTTCCAAAGCCTCGGCTTCTTGCTCTGCCAAATCCTCCGTAAGACCCTTCCAGCCGGGGTGAAGAATAAGTCGTTGATTATGTTCGGTTTGTGAGAGAATTCTCGTCCAAGTATTTAAAAGACTAGATGCATTGGCGACAGTTTGCGCGACGACCTGAGAGATAACCCATTCAGTACGAGACAAAGGCAGGAGAGGGAAAAAAAAAATGCCGAAAAAAGAGAAAGAGAAAAAAAAAAAAAAAAAAAAAAAAAAAAAAAAAAAAAAAAAAAAAAAAAAAAAAAAAAAAAAAAAAAAAACTTCATCGTACCTGTATATTCCCTCCAGCGCGTTCGAGCGTGTCGAGAAGCCCTTCAATTGATTCATTCACAGCCCTCACGCCTTCCAATTCCGTTCGCAACGCATCGTCCCTGCTTGCGGTTTCTGGCTGAGTGGCCTCCTCGGTCGGATTTTTAGGAGTCTTTGGCGTCTTTGGCGTTTTCGGACGGGCCGCCAAGGGCGCATCGTGGGGCGAAGCCCAGAGATCGGACTCGGTGTACTCGGTGTCGTCTGCCATGTCGTGGAGACGAGCAAGTGGGAAGAATGCGTCGGGAGTTTGCTAGTGCCGGGATAGAGGAGAGTCAACATTGAATGACGCTACCAACTCGAGGAATGGCGAAGGACGTCAACGGAGGGGCTGCGATGGCTGACGGCAATGACGGGAATGAACTGGTAATCAAAACACCAAAACATGGAGACATGGAGATATCAAGGCTGTCCGGTGGGAAAAGTAGTCGCTCCGACGTTTGCCCGCATGGTAGTCGTGTAGGTAAAGACTGATGGAGAGATGCATATATGCCATGCTGACCGGCATTCAGGCATCTCCTGCACGCCGGTTGGCGCCTTCGGCTGCTGGACTTGGAGACATCAAGCTGGTTTCCTGGCCGCTGATTGGCAGCGGGGACACGGAGGCGCGAAAGAGACGCGTCCCGGTGTTTCGCATTAATGGGGGGCATCAGGAGGGTCAGGAGGGCGCCAGGCCAGACGCGACACGGACCATTTGACCATTTGACCACGCCCGACCAGACCTGACCAGACCCGATCTGGCACCTGAGTGCATGTGGGGCCTGGGGCTGGGATCCTTTATGTTAAAGCAGTCTGGTGGGTTGAGGGGGCTGGTGCCCGCAGCTGCCCATTATGTCCATACTGTTATGTTCATGGGGCCAATGTCCCATCAATGCCAGCGCCCAGCTGCCGTCGCCCAGCCTCCTCCTTAAGTCAAGTGCAGAGACTGCACCGCCGTCGAATGCCATGAAACTCGCACTCTCCTCCTCCCTGCGCTCCAGTATTGCCTTCTTACCCACCAGACACACTCTGAGAACATCACGGCGCATGTCATCCTTGAGACTTAGCATCGCCTTTCCATCCCCTAATTCGTCCTTGCTGTTTTATTCTGCATTTTTCGCATCGTTGTCTAGTATCCATCTTCAGCTCTTGCTCTTTGCCTGGACCCGTCACCGCTCCGACTCTTGCGATTTACTTGCTCGTTCTTAAGCCATTAGTTTGCCCGGAGATCTGGCTTTGCTGCCCCCGACGCCACATTATTATCGCCATCTAGTGCGCCAGAGATCTTAAGGCGCCGTACATGCCGGCACGAGCACGGCTGCTCTCGACTTGCTCTTTACCATAGGGCGTGGGCCCCTACATTGCACAATCATGGCGTCCGCCTGTGATTCTGCCGGCTCCAAAACGCCGCCGCCTGCCGCCAGCATTCGAACACCGCCCGCACCTCGTCTCGGCTATCACGACAGCTGGGAGCCTTTTTCTCCACGCAAATCTGCAAGAATATCATCACGGCGTGCTGCCGCCAATAGGACTCCATCTCCCGTCGCCGCAACCCGCCACCAGCTGCGCTCTCCGCGTACTGCCAAGAAGGTCATCGTTCACAGCAACAAGTCCATCACCTCGCCGATGGCTTCTCCTCGAAAACGACCACAGCCTGCATCAGAAACCCAACGTCAAGCTTCGGGTTCCTTGACTGCTGAAGGCACCGCCAATGCTGCAACCGCCTTGGGACTGGATACCGAAAGACGCATCCACACATCTGCAGGTGCTTCGGTTGTACAGGCCTCCGGCATGTTGCCCACTCCCTCCAAAACGCCCAGAAAGCCCCCAAGTGAGAAGGATGCAACGACCATTCAGTCGTTTGCCAGGAATCTGTTTTCGTCCGATCAGCAGCCTGTTCCATCCCCTCAAAAGAAGCGATCAAAGAAATACTCTGGAGTCACGCTGGAGAGCTTTACCGCGGAGGAGGAGGAAGAGGAGTCCATTTCTATATTCACAGACTCTCACGATCGCATCCCGGAAAGGGATGACAGCGAGTCAAACCCTTTTTTTGGGAACTCCGCCGTTGAACCTAGCAAGAAGCAGAGCAAGAGGAAACTTATCCACATACCTGGAGAAGGCATGCAATCGTTGGATGAGGCTTCTCGTCGCGATGATGGCATGGTTTATGTGTTGTAAGTATTTGCACACTCTTTCTGAATGTATAATTCCTTTTCATCGGATACTGACGGCATCACCGCACAGTCGTGGCAAGAAGTTCTTCCGCAAGTTCGCCGAGCAAGATCAGCTAGAAGACCAGGCTGACTCCTTTGCTGAAGGTGAAGGGTCTCGAATTTCTGGACCATTGACTCGTGCATCCGTTCAACCACGCCTTCTGTTTCCAACGCGAAAGACGACCGAGGAAGACGAGGAGGCCTTGACTGATGTGGAGGACATGAATCTTGCAAAACCTGTGCCACAGACACCAAGGCAACCACAGTCAATATCTGCCGAAACGCCCGAGGCACCACGATTTGCACCCGCATCGCCGCCTGATACCAGACGCACAACTCGCTCCACAAACAAATTATCCGACACGCCAATGAAGGCCAAGGCTACAGGTCGCAAGAGTCCCTTTGATTCTTGGCCTCGTACCAAAGAACACAAGGTCCAGTCGCCAGCGACGAAGAGATCTGGCGAGAGTCTTGCTTCTGCGCCTACAAAGCGAACACGCTCTTGATGAGGTCTCACTGGCATGTGGGAGAAAGGAGAGTCCGTGCTATTTTTTTTCCCTTCATGTATTCCTCTATTTTATGCCCTATTTTTCCTGACCGTATCACGTTCGGCTCAGTCGGCCTCGACTACTTTTCGTTCTTGCCTCTGTTTCAGAATGGGTCTCTTCAAATTAGAGACGGGAGTTTTACAGGTTGGATTCACAGTTGCGGACTAATGGACATGTTTGTCTTTGCGCTTTTCTTCTTTGAATAGTGCCCGCCATGAAAGCGGCTTTCCTTCCTTCTTCCTTCTTTCGTCTTTTTTTTTTTTTTTTTTTTTTTTTTTTTTTTTTTTTTTTTTTACTGTTTCTGATGGATTGGTCACTGGGGTTGGTGGCGGCGTTCAGAGGCGGGATGAGAGCGAGTATGTCACCAGGATGCCAACTGCGGATGAAGAGGGTATCATCACATTAGATTTATGACTTTACAGAATCATGTGCCATTAGGTTTAGTCGTTTTCTGTTTCTTTCTTCTTTCTTTGAATCAAATCGAGGTATCAACATTTTGATGGTGACGAATGACTTGCCGACTGGACTGTTCTGCGCTCCAGTGACATGGATTTGACTAGATTTTTTCTTGGCACGAGGCCATTAATATTATTGCATACACTAGGTACTTAAGCATGTGCATGTTTGGTGTAGTCACTATTCACACTCGTAGGTACAGTATGGATGGTGAGCCAGTTCGTGGCAACCTGCCGCATCCGTTGCTCCACGTCAAATCAAAGCCAGCACGTCACCCCACCATCCCGCTTGCCCCTCGGTCTGGGTTTTCTCACGGCCTTCGGCAACCCCTCCATCTACCAGAGGTACCTTAGGTAGGTACTTAGGTAGTCTCGCGCCTACAGACATGTCTGGCACCACCCTTCCCTATTCCTTCCTTGCGTCTTGAGGTGGCACGGTCGATATTCAATATGCACATCCTGGTTACCAATGACGATGGACCTCCATCGTCACAATCGTCGCCCTACATTCATTGTTTCGTGAAGCACCTCCAGGATGCCGGACACACCGTCTCCGTCTGCGTGCCTCACACGCAGAGATCGTGGATTGGCAAGGCGCACATGATTGGGCAGACACTCAGGCCGCTCTACTTCACGCCATCCGCCAACATTCACGGCCAAGACACCGACGGCTCGACGCATCATTTGCCGTCCCCGACGGCCCACGACGACGAATGGGTCCTGATCGACGGCACTCCGGCGTCCTGCGTCCAGATAGGGCTCTACCATTACTTCCGAAACAAGGGCCCCGTTGATCTCGTCGTCAGTGGTCCAAACTACGGACGCAACACCACATCCGTCTTTGCCCTGAGCTCGGGAACCCTGGGCGCGGCACTGGAGGCCGCTGTCTGCAGACGAAAGTCCATCGCCCTCAGCTTCGCCTTCTTCACAAGACAGCATGACCCCGTCATTATCGAAGCGGCCTGCCGTCACAGCGTGCGCGTCCTCGAGGCTCTTTACAAGCAGTGGCCTGCGGATGGCAGCGTCGACTTGTACAGTGTCAATGTTCCCCTTGTCGAGGGCGTGGAGAACCACAAAACTCTCTGGTCCGATATGCTGCAGAACTACTGGCGAGAAGGGAGCTGCTTCGAAGAGATTGACGGCAGTGCTGGCGACCCGGACGAGGAAGAGGAACGCATCCGGGCGGGCGAGGTCGACGGCGACGGCACCAAGGCCGAGGGGAGCCACCATGGCAAGCACAAACATTTCAAGTGGGCGCCGAGATTGGCCGACGTGTACCACAGTGTCGACCTCTCTGGTCCTGGGATGGATGGACGTATTGTGCGCGACGGAAATACTTGGTATGGAGCTTTTCTCACCTGTCTCTTCCCCAGCCCTCTACTTCTTCTTTTGCGGTTTGTTCCTTGTTTCTTGCGCTGATGCTTTATGATTGCTGACTTCTCTTTTTTGTTCCAGCATCACTCCTCTCAAGGCCAACTTTGCGGTTTCGCATGCTGATCGCGCTGGTAAAGAATTCGAGCTGTAAGTCGAGCCATCTGCTGGGACTTTTTATCCATACTATTGCTCTCTCTCTCTCTCTCTCGTCCTTCTAGTCGCTTGTATATTCTGGCTACTATGTATCTAGTGGAAGAGGGGATGCGAAAGAGGCGAAGCCTTGGTCATGTACTATACGCTGCTTCCACATATATTCCTATAAATTTCGGTGACTATCTTCTTACCGGTTGTGCCATTACTTAGTCCCATTCGCCCAGGAAGTGGTGCCGTGCCGCCCGCAGCAAGAGCTGTATCAAGTCGAGACAAAGCCACCCAAAAGAAACAAGAGGCCGGTCCTGTTTTTGAAGCCATTGTGGCCTATGAGGATCCATATGTCCAACCCCTCATAGTCTCTGCGCTGAATACCGTGTTTCCACAGCCGCTTGTGAGGCTCACAACAGACCTGACTGCCTTGGAAACTCCCTTGTCCGTCTCCAAGCTGGTCTCATCTCCGGGGTCCAGAATCCTGCAGATCACGCCATACGAATGCATCGACTTTGAATTCGCAGCGGCGAACTCGGCAACCTGCCTCGTGAATAGCTACGTGATTCGAAAGGCTCTTATACGAAAACACTATCTTTCCACCACTGTTGACCACTGGGTTGCCAAAAACCCGGCGTCCCCACTAAAAACACATGTCAAACGAAGCGAATCCTTCGAGGTCGACTATGCCGAGTTTCTGGACGATGCCCTCGTCGAGGCCTTTGATCTGCGGGAGAGCATGGATCGAAATGCCGAACTGACTGAGGAGGAAGCGTCCAGGAGGGAATGGTGGATTCTGAAGCCCGGCATGAGTGATCGGGGGCAAGGGATTCGTCTGTTCAGCACCATGGACGAACTGCAAGATATATTCGACGGGTGGGAGGCCGAGCGGCCCGACAGCGACGGCGACGACGACGACGAAGGGGACAACCAGAAAATCACTCCGCCGTCGGGTGGCGACTACATCACCACCTCCCACCTCCGCCATTTCGTCGCCCAACCGTACATTCACCCGCCGCTCCTTCTTTCGGACCAGCGCAAGTTCCACATCCGCACCTACGTGCTCTGCACGGGCAGTCTCAACGTCCACGTCTATCGACACATGCTCGCCCTCTTCGCCGCCAAGCCGTACACAGCCCCCTGGGAAAACCCCGGGGACATCGAGTCGTTCCTCACAAATACCTGCCTGCAGGACTCCCCCAACGAGACATCCGTCCGGCGCTTCTGGAGCCTCCCCCTCCCCCACGACCGGCTCCGCAGCATCTTTGAGCAGATCTGCCGCGTGACGGGGGAGATATTCGAAGCCGCGGCGCGGGCCATGCCCGTGCACTTCCAGGCGCTCCCGAATGCCTTTGAGGTGTTTGGGTTGGATTTCATGGTCGACGCCGGCGGCGAAGCATGGCTGCTGGAGGTTAATGCCTTTCCGGACTTTAAGCAGACGGGTGGGGACTTGAGCGACATTGTGGAGGGATTCTGGAGAGGCGTGATGAGGAAGAGCGTCGCGCGGTTCTTTAGCGTCGACGTCGGGGCTCCCCCGGAGGGAGAGGAGGAGGACGACATGGTTGCCGTGAGAGAGGTTGATCTCGGTAGACGGTGAGCGGGCAAGGGGGGTGGTGAAGGGAAAAGGGTCGAAGACGGATTTCCCCCCCTTTTTTGGAGGAGGAAGCAATCTCATGTAGCTATAGGTTTATTCCTCTTGCTCGAGACAATACCATGTGTCACTCATCCTAAAAGAAACAAAAAAAAAAAAAAAATAGGCTCAAATTCGACCTCATGTAGAGCTCGGCATGGTTGTGGCACCGGGCACTGGAACACGTCTCGCCAAATTAACATGTGGTTCCTGTCACGGACATCCGGACGCGTATATGTACATACGTACCATGCATTCATGCACATACAGTACACGATAGAGAAACGTAGTACAACGCCTCCTGTTGTTGTTCCCGACCGTGCGAGGCAGATTCGTCTGGTTCGTCCATGACATTTGCTGCGCATTGTCGCGCAGTTTCGAGCCAGCCAGCCAGCCACCTATCTGCACAGCCTCGTAGAAGAGGCATCCTGTGAGGTTTCCAGTCGAATCACAGGGTTGCCTGGCGTGGACGGTCCTGTCGATGATCCATTTTCACATTTTTTTTCTTTTTGTTGTATTCGATTTCCCCTTGTACGCGGCCATGTTGGCGGCGTTTGCTCATAGCGTCGATGTGTGCTCTGCGGAGCAAGATAGCGCGATGTGGATACGGGGTTTGTTGAATTTGCACACAATGACGTGTTGTGAGGCTTGGGTGCTCTCCTGCTTGCACGTGACCGTGTACGCCGGCGGCTCAGGTAATGTGGACAAAGGAGAGATCGACGTGGGAAACCGCCACCTTGATTTAAGCTTTGTCCCTTTTTGTATGCGGGACATGGGTTTTCATGCTGCTGTTTGTACGGAGCGCTTTACACGTGCCTTGACAAAGGCCTTCTTACCCCAATGACCCCAAACGGACCATACCAGATCCACGGGTCAGCGGTAATGTCTTGGTGGGTTGTCCAGAGGAATCATCACAGGGCGCACATTTGCGAGATCGGTGAATGACCAACCCACCCTGTACATATGTCTTGTTTTTTTTTTTTTTTTTTTTTTTTCTTCTCGCTTGGACTGTCCTTGGCAATTCATGCGTGGAGGCTTAGCGACTGCCTGTCCATTCCCGAACAAGATGCCGCGCCGACATGCTAGCCGCCAGTCTAATCACGGCGGCTAAAAACAGGCTGGACTCTGGTATTTGGGGCTGATGCTGCGAGGATCGCCATCGGTGGCTGCGGCCCTCCCACGCCCTCGCTGGAGCTTAAAGCGATTAAGGTGTGCAGGGGGTAAAAGCTGCGAGCGCCGAAAATGCTCGCGCGCCGGCATTTGGTTGGTGATTCTGAATTCTGCGGCAGTGCCCAGCCAAGATGTTTGTGTGGGATGTGCGCGCGCCAAGGGTCGGGTTCCGAGGCCGGTGGGCTTTGGGCATTTGCGTGCGCGCGTCCTACGCGCCACATCTTGGACGCGGTGACGGTGAAGACGGTGTCGCGGGATTGTGGCGCAGGTCTGGCGGCGGGATCGTGGGCCATTTGTCAGGAGGGGGGAATTGCCAAGGATTTTGGCGGTTCGGTTGAGATTCAATCATGGCGTGGCAATGGGGCAGGCAGCCCACGATGGGTCGGCCTCTTGAGCAGGTGCGCACCATTTGGGCGGGGGCTGTGAATGGGAATGGGAATGTGAATGTGAATGTGAAGGAGGAGTATGCGCATGCTGATGAGGCGTGGGGAGGAAGGAAAAAAAAAAAAAAAAAAAAAAAAAAAACTAG
>SRPV01000823.1:0-13533 GCA_018360135.1 Claviceps sorghi | reverse complement strand
TCAGAAAAATTAACTAATTACATAAAAAAATTCCCCTTATTCTAGCAATAAAAATGCTAGTTGCAAAATCTTCTATAACCCCTTAGTTGTTGCGTAAATTGGCTGCAAAGTGTGCCCTAGGGTAGCCTACTACGTAGCCCTTAGGGTAAGCAGCTTAAATCTTTAAGCTAATTTTTAATTACTTACTTAGTTGCTATAAAAATTAATTCTAAAGTCTTACTAAGCCTAACAGACTGTTAGGTTCCTAATTAGGCGTGCGCTAGCTGCCATAAGGCACAATTAGAAAGGAAAAGGCAAGAAAAGTGGGGCGCTTGCAGCTGCAAGCTACGAGCGGAAGAATTGATTCTGCGGGCGCCGCGCGCAGCTCTGGGCCGCTTGCAACGCCGGCAACAGCCAAGAAAAGCCCCCTAAGGGTCCCTATAAGGGTCCCTATAAGGCAGGGGCTAAGGGTCACTATAAGGCCTGTTGAGAGGCCTAATAGATAAGGAAGTCCCCTGAAAATAGCTGTTATTTTCAATAATAGCCTTTAATATTTAGGCTAATATATAAATAAGTTTAACCTTTAGCTTATATTATTAATAATTTCCTTCTCCTTTAGTATTATTACTTAATTCTCCTTAGTAACTTAGTTAAAGGCTTATACTTAAAGGATTAAATAGCTAATAATATAATTAATAAAGTATTTAACCTAAAAAACTACTAACTATTAAATATAGCTTTTAGCGTTTAAAAAGAGATTATATAGTATTAGTAGCACTTAGTACTTTTATAGATTATTACTAATAGCTAAGACTTATACTTAGAAGTTATATTAAATAAAGCTAATCTTTTAATTATAAGCTAAGTACTTATACCTATTAAAAAAGTAGCCCTTATTATTATAGTAGAAGCATCTATTATTTAGATAACACTTAGCTTTATATATATTTATATAAATATTAATATACTTCTCTTACTCCTTAATATAAATAGAGTTTTATATTATTGCTATAGGTAGATTATAGTATTTATTAATTTTTCTAAGAAGATTAGGTATAGAGGCACTCCCTTAAAGTATTATAATATATAGCTTCTTAAGCTACTTTATAAGTATATCTATCTAACTTTTATAATTATTAGGATTAGTTATAGAGCTTTACACTTTAAGTTAACTAATAAAAGCTTATTTACCTAAGCGTTTATATAATTAGTTAGGTAAGAGCTAATAGCTACTTTTAGAATTAATAAGTTAGCTATTAGTCTTCTTAGTAGTTATTTAGTAAGGATTATAGCTTTTTAATAAAAGATAAGTCTTAATATATTTATTTAAAAGGCCTTAAAGATTCTTATATTTAAATGTAATAAAAGCCTCCTTAGTTATATTATACCTATTAAGGAAGCTAATAATTACTTAGTTAGGCATAGCCTTATATATATATTTAAACTATTTAATAACAAATTTTCACTCTTTAGGATAAGCTTTAAATATAAAAGCTTAATACTACTAAAGCTAAAGATATATATTAAAGAAGCTTTAGGGGTGCTAAGTGTTAAGTTATTTTAACTAATTAATAGCTTCTTTAGTCTATTCCTAAGAAGTAGCTATAAACTAATATAGCAACACCTTCTTAGCTTCTTTTTATATATAAGTAGTAATAAAGGGCTTAATAATCTTTTTAAGCTTAAAAGTAATCTATTTTTTAAACTTATAACACTAATTAGTATTAGGGATACTAAGGACTCTTATTTTATCTTTAAAGTCCTTAATAAACTTAGTAATATCTTCTTTAATAAATTTATTAATATTAAAGCTATTCTAAAAGGAAACAATAGCTTATTAGTATTTAATAGTCTTACTAAGAAGCTTAGTAAAGTTATTTAGCTTAATTCCTTTAAAAGCATTATTTATTATACTAATACTAAGGGCTAGGACTTCCTTAAAAATGCTAAGGTATTTAGCGTAAAAGCTTGCTTTTAAAGAAATAAAGAAAGGCTTAAGAATGTTAACTTAGTTAAATATAGGAGAGTATAAAGGGGGATTATTTTAATTAAATAAAAGGGCTAGAAAAGATAATAATATAGGATTAGTTATAAGAGCTTTAAGTAACTTTATAATACTATTAGCATTAAACTTAATAATACTATATAAGAAAATAAGAAGGGTAAGAAGATAGCTCTTAAAAATAAAGGAAGTAAGATAAATAACTAAAGATATAAGCGTAAATTAGGTTATTTACTAGCTAATTAGTTATTTAAGGGTATTAACTATATTAGTCTTTAGGTTAAGAATAGTCTTTATAGGTTCTAAGCTAACTAAAATCCTTTGCGAAGTATAGGGGCTATAAGTAAGCCTATTTAATAATTATAAGTTGTAATTATTCTATTAAGCTATATTATCTTTAGCTCCTAACTACTAATTCTAGTTTATCCTTAGCTTCTAAATAGGATTAAATAATTTTAACTAAGAAAATTATTGTTTATCTACTAATATATTATAGTTCTAATAGTCTAGCTAGCTATAGGTTAGTCTACTAGTATAATAGGGTCTTATTATAATAAACTTAGTTTAGTAGCAGCTAGAAAGTGCCTTTTTTTAACTTAGCTTATACTAAGGCAATTAGAATATATATCTAGGCGAAACTACTATTTATATTAACCCTAAAACCTATATAACCCTCTAATATACTTAACTCTATAATCTATAGAGGCTGCTACACTACTAATAATAGACCTTAGGATCTATAGAGTTAAATATATAAAGGGCGTAAGAAATAATCTTAAAAGCAGAATTATTATATAATTAAATAGTTTATTTAGCTAAAAACAATAACTAAGACTCTTATTTTCTTATATAGCCCTCTTTTACCTTTAAATATAATAAAAAGCCTCTCTTAGAAATACTATAGCTCTTTTACCTCTTCTATAATAATAACTAGCATAGTAATAAGCTTAACTTTAGTTTTAATTTATAGGCTTCTTTCTAATTAAATAATTTATTATATTTACTTTGTAATAATAGTAAGCGTTTTTAATTTAGAAGCTTACATAATAGTAAGGTATATAAGGAAAAGGGAATATAATAAAGATCTTATTTTAATATTTTAATATTTTAAATAGGCGCAAAAACGCACTATAGGGTGCAAAGAAAAGCTACAAAAAACACTCTCTACTTATACTTTTCCCCTTAATTAGATAGTTAGGCCTACCCTTGCCTAGTTGCGACCGCATCCCGCGCTACAGCCACATCAGTCTCCCAACTAATTTGCCCCGACACACTACTTAGAACCCCGGTCGGACGGAGACAATAGAGACAACTAAGGCAACAATTATAATATATTAGACGATATAGGTAACAGTCCTAGGGGTGTTAAGGGTGTGACTCTTACTAGAGAGATGCTAGTTTAGATATTATATAACTTCTCTACTATTACTTAATTAACTAAAGAGACAGTATAAGCCTTAGCTTATTCCTAGCTAAATTAACCACCTATAGCTAAAGCAGCAAGCTATATATTAGGAAACTTAGGAGGCAAGGTTATATTACTTTGTTCTATTAATATAGGCTACTTTAATTTAAGTATATAAAATAAATTAAGTATAGGCATAGTATTAGATTCTAAGTTAACTATATATACTTATATTTTTACCTTTATAGACAAACTTAAGCACCTTACTTAGCTTTATAGTAAGACTATAGTTTAATTAGTATAGACTACCTATTTTAAGGGCTAAGCACTTAACTAGTATAGCTAATTAATAATAGATATTAAGAGAAACCTACTTAACTTTACTAAAATTAATATAGTATATAAAACCTTAATTAATAGATTTAAAGAACTAGCCTTTATAGTTCTCTCTTATATTTGCTTAGCTAAATATACTTTCTGTAAATATACTATAGGAGATATAGTTAATATATTTATTTATAATCTTATTTAGGATGTTAAAGTAACTAAATAGAATATCTATAATTAGCTTTAGATAGTTTATGCTTCTTTTAAACCTATTATTTAAGCTATTATTCCTCCTCCTTTTAAGACTATAACTATTAATAACTTTATTATTACTATTTAAAATAAAGAAGCTACTATCTTAGCTTTAGTAAAAAAGAAGTTCCCTCCTTAAAAGCCTACTTTATAGTTTTCTCCCTTACCTTACACTAGTCTTTAGCCCTATAATAAACCCCTTTAGACGTTCTAACCCTTTTATTATTATAGAGTAAGTCTTAGACTAGCTAGTAGTAAAGGATAGTATCCTAATAATTATAGATATCCTAGTTTATTTTAATCTATAACTTTATATACTACTATATATCCTAGACTTAGTAGATATATAAGTAAATATAATAGTTAGTATTAAATGTAATATTTAGGATAGTAAGTAAATATAAGATAATAATAAGCTAATAATTAGACTTTATTTAGTAATTAAACCTTTAGCAATTAATAGGCTTCTTCTTTTTAATAGAATGCTAATTTTAACTCTAAGAGTATTAACTTTAATTATAGTAAAGGCTAAACTTATTAACTATTTACTAGCAATCCTTATAGTAATTTCACCCTATAAATGCTTTATTAGCAGTAAGTCTACTATATTAATTAGAATAGTTAATAAGTGTATTATATAGATTAGAATAGTTAATAAGTTTACTATATAAATTAGAATTAATTGCCTTAAGAATATAAGCTATAAGAGTAAGCTCCTAATATAGATTTATATAAATAGTATAATCTATAGGCTTTCTATACTAATAATTCCTAGCTATACCTAAAATAAATATAGTATAATATAGCAGAATAAGATTAGTAATAGATTAAAGCTCCTTTACCTAAAAGAGAATAGTAAGTACACTTTATAGGCATTAATAATTAGAGTAATATATATATTTATTATAAATGCTACTAGATATTTGCTTCTTAAAATACTCTATTTAAACATTTATAAGAATAATATAAGGTTATATAAAAGGATTTTAATAAAGAAAATAAGGACTCTAAAATTAAATATAAATTAGCTAAAGATAATAAGCTAAACACTACCTATATAGCTACTAATATAACTTTAGAATACTACTCTTTAGGTTCTTATATAATTAGTAATATTTAATATGTTTATATAGCATATTTATTAGCATTTTCTTTTTTAAAGTTAGTAGTAAGCCTACTAATAACATCTTCTTTTTCTAAGTTAGTAGTAAGCCCCTAACAAAAGTTAATTATATTATAAATAACTTATATTCCTATTATATATTTAACTATACAACCTAGCAGCGCTAATATTAGCTAAGCTAGTAAAGTATAGGCTTACCTATAACTATAGATTTCTTTAAACGCAACTAACCCTTAACTTTAGGCAGATATATATACTAATATAGGTTGCTTAGCAATATTAGCTAATAAAAAATAAATTATAAAGCATTACCCTAATATTTAAATTTACACTAAAGCGGCACCTATAAAATATTAAGGTGTTAAGCTAAATAAGCATTCTTCCTTATAATATATCTTACTAGATCTTAATTTCCTAGGCAAGAATACCTAAGAATAACTAGTAATAGCCTCTATTACTTAAGAGGTTAATCTAATACTAATATTATAGCTAAATATACTTATTAGTATAAATGTTTTAGGTCCTAAAAAGGTTAATATTATTAACAGCTAAGGTATTGCTTAAATTAGCAGTTATAATAACATTAAAATCCCTATATTAGTATAGTTAAACGTAGTAATTATAAAGCTAGCTATTAAAGCTACTATAAATAGTAATGTTCCGCTGCATTCTATAGCACTTATTACTATTACGCATAAGTTACTAATAGATACATAAGCTTTATTTAAGCCTAAAGAGACTAACTTATTAGGTATTTATATAGCTATTATAGACTCTAATATTTAATAAGTTATTGTTAAAAACCTTACTAATAAACTAGTAAGAATTGTGTATAATTAGCTCCTTAGCTATGCATATAAGATAGACCTAAAAGCATAAGTATTTATAATTAAGGAAGATTAATAAGATAAAGCCTTAGATTTAGCAATAGTTATAGAATCTAAGGATGTGCTAAAGTCACTAGTCTTAAAGTATTTTTAGCGTTAAAAGATAGTTATTTATTTAATAGGTATAAATATATATAAGTCTAGTAATATAGTAGAAGACTAAGTAGTGCAAGCACTTATATATAAGTATTCTTAACTATTTAAAGATAAAGGCTTTGCTATAGTGCCTTTAGAAAAATAGATAAAAATCTAGATAAAGCCTAGATAGGAGAATATAATCCTAAAAAAGTACTAAATCTATTTTATTAGACTAGCTAATTAAACTATTGTTAAGTAAACTATAAAAAAGTTATATAATAATAATAAGGCAAAACAGACTATAAGGTATATTCTATTTGCTTTCCTAGTCTTTATTATTTAGATTAGTAAGGAGCCTAATTAAAAAGGAAGAATAGTTATAGATATATATAGCCTTAACATTAGTTTAATAAATAATATGTATTTAATATAAAAATAAGAGAATATTATAGTAATACTAGCAAATGCTATACATATTACTATTATAGATACTATAAGCTTTTACTATTAATAGCGTATCTATCCTAATTCCTAGTAGGCATTTATAGTTATTACTTATAATAAATAATATACCTTTAAGGTCCCTATTATAGGTTATAAAGGTTCTAATATATATATATAGCGCAGAATAAATAATATACTAAGAGGCACAGTTACAGCCTTATACACAGATAATATTTTCATTCTATTCTATAGGTTCTATTAATATATAATTAATTATAAAAAGGTCTTTAATATTTTATTACGTAATAATTTGTTAATTAAACTAACAAAGACATATATAGTATATCTGTTAGTAATTGTTCTTAGTAAAATAGTAGATGCCTTAAGCATAGCAACTATAGAGTAAAAATTAGCAGTAATATAGAATCTTATATTCCTAAAAATATTATAAGCTCTTAAATATTTACTAAGTTTTATAGGCTTACTATAATATAATATTCTAAAGTATATAGTATTAGTTAAGCCTCTATAAGAGCGTAAAACTAACCTATTAAGACTAACCTAAGAACATTATTTAACGCTAAAATTAGGACTAGCGTGGAATATATAAGCAAAGAGTGTATTAGTATTGCTCCTAACGGTAGCGGAAATTAACGCATTTAAAGCTCTAAAGTAAGCGTTAACATTCTATACTATATTAGCTATTTACTCCCTTAATTAATAACTTTTTATTAACTTTAATATATTAGCTAAAGAGATTAGAGTAATAGTATATTATATTTATAAGAGTTAAATCGCAAAGATTATAGTTAATAGCGTTATTTCTAAATATCTATTGCTAATATTAGTAGAATTAATTGCTTTCTTATTATATACTTTATTAGACGTAGAAAAGCAGTATTAATCTATAAAGCTTAAGATATATAAATATATTTAGATATTGCAGAAATCTTATTAATAGATTAAAGCTATACAAAAACCTCTAGTTATTAGTTTTATAAACTATTATTTTATTATTAACTTAGCTAGATAAGTGGATATTACTAACACTTCTAGTAAACATATAGTTAATAAGAAAATAATTTAAGCAATAGAATATATTAGTTAATTTAAGATTTATATGCTTTATAAGCTTAGTGTAGAATATAAAATTCTAGATACTCTAAGTTAGCTAAACGTTATTAAACCTATATATAACTGAAATACACTAGGTTAACTAAAAGATATACCTAATAATAGACTAGAACTATAAATAATAACATAATTATCTCTTTATATAGCATATTGTTAGCAAAATCCGGTTTACTAAATGCTAATAACACTATTAAATATTATTCTAATATTAAATAAACCAACTATAAACCTTATAAGTATATTGCTAGAATATAAAGCTAAGATTAAGGTGGGTTATAACTTAGATCTATACTAGCAGTGTATTTTGCTAACTTTAACCAAAAATAATAAATTAGTACTATAAAATAAAGCTAACCTCTTATTTTAGTAGTAAGATAGTCTTTTGTAGAAAATAGCTAAGGATTTACCACCTAAATTGTATATACTAGATTTAATAGTAAAAGAATTATTCTATTCTATTTATAATAGTAATTATTTAAGATATTCTAAGCTTAGCAAATAAGTGTAGTAATTCTTTATTAACTAAGGCCTTAAGAAATTTCGCTTATATCTTATTACTTATCCCTTATATTAAGTATACTAAATATATAGACACAAAAGATATAGTAATCTATAACTATTGCTACTGCTACTAATTCCCTATTATATAATTTCTATTAACTTCTTACTAAGCTTATCTAAGTCCCTAAATAATAATAATAGTATATTAGTAATTATAAACAAATTTAGCAAGCAGGTTATAATAGAGCCTTATAAGAAGATAATTATAGTAAAACAGTGTATAGCTATACTATATAATCAACTTTTTATAAGCAACTAAGGAATTCTAAAGATAATTCTTAGTAATAGAGATTTAAAATTCTTAGCAGCTGTTTAGTTATAATTCTAAAAGCTTATAGGGATAACACTACTACACTCTATAGTATACCACTTATAGACTAATAGTTAAACTAAATATATAATTTAGTAGATTAAGTTAGCTATTTAACTCTATATAGCATAGCTTATTAATCTAAGGCAATAGGAATCTATAATCCCTAAGTTATAATTTAAGTTTAACAATACTCCTAACGCATCTATATAAATTAGTTTAAATAAACTAGTCTTAGAATTCTAGCTAAATAATATATTAAATATTCTTAGCAAATAGCCTTATTAACTTATTAACTAACTATAAAAGCAGCTTTAAGCTTACAACTTAATATTTATAGTAGCAATTTAAATAAAGCATTTCTATAATTAAAAGTATAAGCTAGAATTCTTTAAGAAAGGGTAGCAGGTGCTTATATATTTAGAGAGCAAAGGATATACTATTCTAATAAATATTAGTTAGAAGTATAGCCTTAAGTTTACTAGCTTATTTAAGATCCTTAATAGAATTAGCAGATCTATATATAAGTTAAACATTCTAAACACTTAGAGAATATACCTAGTAATATTAATAGATTATTTAAAACCGTTCTATAAGGATGCTTTTAATAAAGAACAGAAGGTTATAGCTCTAATATAACTTATAGATTATTTAGTATAGATAATACTAAACTAAAGATAGGTAAATAATAAGATAAAATACTATATTACATTCTAAAACTTAGATAGCTGTTATAATTAATAGCTTACAACTAAGTCATTAATAAAATCTAATAATAAAGCGCAGCTATTACAGAAATAGACTGCACAATTAGCAACAACTATTACAACTATTAAGCAACTAATAAAATAATAAATACTCCCCTTTTTATTTATACTTACCTTCTTATACTTTTCTTCCTTACACTTTCCTTTATTATATCTTTCTTTTTTAACCTTTTTATATACTACTTTCTTTTATTTAAATTTACATAAAAACCTTCTATAATATAGCTTTAGACTAAAAGAAGCTAAAATATAACTATAATCTAAGAAAATACCTAAAGCTGCCTTTTAAAGTTATACTACTTAATAGAGAAGCATTTTATATTTTATAATAGTATATATAAAAATACAGATTATATATTAATATTAAGCTTATACAATTTATTATATAAAACTAAATTAAGAACCTTTTAGTTTTCTATTTATTTACTAAAACTCTCTTTAACTATATTATAATTAAAAGATGTAAAGATCTCTATAAAACAGCTAACTATACTTAAATCTAAATACTAAAGATATAAGCATACACTCTCTTAGTATATATTATATAGGGAGAGAGAACTATAAATAAAATATTAGTATTAGTAGAAATCTAAAAGTAAATCTTAAATCTATTTTCTCTACTACTATATTCTATTATTAAAGCTAGATTAGTTAAATCCTATATAATGCTTTATTCTCCCCTTAGGCTAACTATAAACTATAGAAAATAATAGAAGAAAAAGTCTTAGTAAATAAATAATAAATACCCTAACTAATGCAATATATTAATACAAACACTAGTAATAGAAAATCTAAATATATTAAAGGAGATTAATAAAGTAAGAGTAATAGTTGTAAGATAATAATAGTAACTTAGTAAACTATATAATAATATATTATATAAGGAGAGATAAAGCTAAGGGAAGAGGGTAAATGTAAATATAGGTTATAAAGTTAGTAGTAAATATTATAATTTTTCCTTTATTATCTTTCTTTTATTATAGCAGAAGAGATATAAGGATTAGACTAAGATTAGAGTTTTCTTTATTAGTTTATTTATAGTTATTAAGGGCAATAACAATAGTTGGCGGCACTGTTACGTAATAGGGTCTCTAAGACCCATCCAAGGCCCGCAACTTAGCTAGTGCGAATCCAAGCCTTCCACATCATCACAGCCCCCCTCATGGCTCATGGTTGGACGCACCAGCATTACGCGAAAGCACGTGATGCTGCGGCCCCTCTTCTCGCCCCTGGCTACGTTGTCTACCCATCTTTGGCGCGTAATCTCGGGCTGCACAGCCACGCAGCCACGCCGCCGGGCCAGGCAGTGTTTCATGGTGGGCGGCAAGCCCGGCCAGTGACTTGCCGAGAGTCATCGACTCGTTGCAAGCACGCCAGCACGCAAGCACGCATGCGACGAGATGCGACGAGCCCAAGGTCGGATTCGTCACTCTGGTTTGTGTCCCTGCTCAAGTGCCAACCGAGGCGCAGGACACAGACGCGCGGGCGTACAGTGCTTACATGCATACATACTGCGTGTGTATGGACAGACGTTCGGGCCCATGACGGCGTGGTTGGGCCTCGCCGTCTGCCGTGAATCAGAGGCAACAACGAAACAACGGAGCCCCAAGGGGCAGACTCTTGCGCCGGCTCGCCCACGACGGCGCGAACCCGTCCACGGTGGCCATCGTGGTCGCAAACGACTGGCGGCCTGTTTGGCCGATCCAGAGCCGCCGGGTCGATGCCAGACGTCCTTTTTCCCGTCGCCTTCCAACCCTCCGCGTCGCGCTTCTTGGCATCCTGCCTCCTGCCTCCTGCCTCCCGCCTCCTGCCTGCACTCGCCACTCGCCACTCCACTCAACCTCTGCAACAGTCAAGTCGCAAAACTGGCTCCTCCCCCGCGCAATCTTGTCGCATCACACATTCACCGCACCGTCGCGCATCCCCCGTCCGAGCAAGAGCGTCGAGCGCGCGAGACCACGTTTGTTTTCTCGCGCCCGAGAGGGCAAAGGAGCCAGTGTGCGCTGTGGGATGTGGACGCATATCGGCCGCAAATCGTCGACCCGGGACAACGTCAACACGACGGGGGAGCATCGGGCGCGAGCGAAAAAGAAGAAACAGAGCAGCCAGTCGCACCACCGCACCCTCGAGATGGCTCGATGGATGTCTGGTGCGAGAACTGCGTCTGAAGCGTACAGCATGGGACATGCCGAATTCCGAGGCGCAACCCGGCCTTACCCTGTATGCTGCTGCTGCTGTCTCTGTGTTTCCAAACCGAGCGCGGCCAGCAATGATGGAGCAATGCCTGGCCCATGGCCGACCGTGATCCGGAGGTCATGTGTGTCTCGTCTTGTGGCACTCTTGAGTACGTGGGTGGGCAGACGTATGCTGTACATATGCTGTATGCTGTATGCTGTATGCTGTATGGAACCCTCATGACCTTCTTTCTCTCCTTCTTTCTTCCTTCCTTCCCCGTCTTTTATTTCTTCTTCATTTTTTTCACCCCTTGGGTGTACGCGCGCTTCGAGCGTTGCCAAGTAAGTAGATTCACAACCCAAAATGTCCC
The DNA here is from genome assembly GCA_018360135.1 of Claviceps sorghi. Classification (NCBI taxonomy): domain Eukaryota; kingdom Fungi; phylum Ascomycota; class Sordariomycetes; order Hypocreales; family Clavicipitaceae; genus Claviceps; species Claviceps sorghi. Next base: position 1,719 of record SRPV01000823.1, on the reverse strand, counting down.
GTCTCCCACCAGACACGAGCCCAGTCATGAGCCGTGTTTGCTCCTCGTCGCGTTTCCGCCCACTAGCTCGGTCGATTGGGGGCTCCTTGATTCACCATGCGCCCAGCGAGCGCACTCAGTGGGCGTGAAACGTGCGACTCTCTCGCTCTCTCGTGTTCCCCGGCTGCGAACGCGAATGTGCTGTCGAAGACGGGCAGGGTACGAACTGTCCAAGACCAAGTTCGTACATAGGCGAAATAGTGTTGCCCTGCTCATATAATGGCAACCTGGGGCTGAATTGAGCAGGGAAACACGCACATACGGCGGTGTACCTTCCTAAGTACCTTAAGTACTTACTAAAGTTCTTAGACCTATTTGTAAGTACACACACGTGTGCATGCATCTTAGGTACATGTACTTGTCGTTGGTCAAGTGTCCAGTACCTCCCTGGGTTAGTACTCGACTAAGTACTCATGATATTGGTAGCAGACGATTCAGCAATGCACGTCTGATTGCCGTGCATCTCTCAGCTAGTGCCATATGACTAGAGCATGCATGCAAGCATACATGTATGGACATGTATGTACTCAATAGATGTATGATGTCGCATGTACCGCGTGTTCTCTTATCCAAGCCAAACCAGAATGCTTCGTCGCTCGTGCATCACTCCGTGAAGCGCTCCCGTGGAAAGACTTGAACGGATGTGAGCGTCCTATCAGGGGTCCGGTACTCGGTACTTGACACTGGGTGCTTGGCACTTGGCACTTGGCACTTGGCACTTGGAGCCAGTGCTGCCACCCCGCCCCACCACACCCAATCACACTAGCCGCGCCAACCACACCACACATGCACCCACTTTCAGAGCCCACACCACCAAGGCGCCACCACACCAACACACACTCCGCCAACTCGTAGCGTCTTAGGCTCCTCGAAACTCGCTCGACGGGCTCCTCGACTCCGCGTATCGCTGCACGGGATCCCTGCAGGCGATGCCAACGGGCGGTCGCGGCTGCCGTGGCCGTGGCCGTCGTCGTGGTGGTGTGGTGGTGGTGGCGGCGGCGGCGGCATTTGAAGGCGAGGTACATGGGTAGATAAATATGTACGTACAACAGCCACATCCCCTGGATGAGAATGGTGCCTTTTGTTGATGGTGAATCAAAGGGGAATGACGGAGCCGGCGGCGTCCATGTCGCTTCCAGTGCGCAACAGGGTCGGTGGCTTGTCTGAGAAATTCAGCGTCATGAGCGCAGAATAGTACGAATCCGAGCGACATGGAGGGGCCAAGGACTCATGGGTCAACTGGTCTGGTCTGGTCTGGCTGGTCTGGCTGGTCTGGTCTGGTCTGATCTGGTCTGGTCTGATGAATTTGCGCACCTGTGTGGTGTGCGGTGCGGTGAGCTCGGAATGAGGGCTCGCGGCAGGCCCAAGGTCAAGGGCCAGCGCAAGCACTTGTTGCGGAGACGGAGAGACCAGACCGGACCAGACGAGACGGGACTGGTCTGGTCTGGTCTGGTCAACAACCTCCAGGTACCAATGATGCCAGAGACGGACGACCAGCGATGAGCGACCACTGACCACTGCCACGCCTCACGGCTCGCGCCTCGTATGTACAGTATGTACATATGTACTTAATGTAAGTAAGTAGGTAGGTAAGTATGTACAGTACAATCCCTGAATGATTTTACACCCAATACCTGCCCCACTACCTCCACTAAGCTCCACCTTAGGTACTAAAATTAG